>WAAE01012719.1:0-16762 GCA_013400495.1 Nicator chloris | reverse complement strand
CTATTTTTTGAACAAGCAAAAACTTTTTAAAATATGAGCAGTAGCTTTAAACTCTATAGATAAGCACAAATACAAAAATTTTGATAAACACATGATTAAAGAAATACCCAAAACAGAGTATTGCTCCCGAAAGGATTTTCCCTCCTTTTTCTGTCATGTATATGTTTAAGACATAGGTGAGGTCTGCTTAGCAAATGTTTAAACAGAAACATGTACACAGTCTTTTTTCCCCATTTCTCCAGTGCTTTTTAAAATTTTTTTCTTTTGTTATCCATTTTGCATTAATGACCTCGGACAGCTAATACAGACTAATTGCTCATCTCATGCTCTGAATACAGATGTTGTGATACATACCTATTTATTTGCCAGAAAAACTAAAAGAAAGCATTGTTAATGATGGCACTTGATCACCTGAAATAAACTCAAGCATACCCCTGTCTGCTCCATTGTTTATTTACTGTGGTAACATTTTCTCTACTGTCTAGCCACGCACTGGCTGTGCAGCACAATCATTTTCCTGTTATGGCAATTAATATTCAAGACAAATATAAAGTATTCATAGATCACATAGTATTAAATTTTTACCGTTACAGTAAGCAAAAATGTGAAAAAAATCATTGTCCTTCAAAAGGCAAATTGGTGGTTTCAGGCTGGTTGGAGATGCCAGAAGCTCTAAAGAACTAAATAATGCTTTCTGGTAGTTTTAGCAGAAAGGTAAAAAAAAATTCTCTGTGAAGAGAGCTTTAACTTTCAAGCTTTATAGATGGTCCCTTCATAGTTGTTTTGAGTCATGTTGGCAAGGTGGCTTCAGAAAGCTTTTGCTCCCTTTCTCACTCAATAGCTATTTCATCCTGCAGCACGAGCCCAGACTGTGAAGTGCTAGAAGCTAGTCAAAGAGTAGATTTTCTGCTTACAGGAACAATTTCCAGAGAGACCTGAAAAAAAATACTTTGCTTCAAACTAATTCTGAACAGAGGGAGTGCTCTGGTTCAAATTTTGCTTTCTGGTTTTGCCTAGAGTTCTCCCAAGGTATTACCTTAACTATGCCCCTTATCCCAACAGTACATGTTCCAGAATAGTACTTTTGTATGTAAAAAAGTGATTTTTCTTTTTTACTAACTGAATTTAATAATGGAAATATATACGCTGGATTGCTACAGTGGGAAGATACTTTCCTGATGAAGATATCAAGATACTTATGTATTAAATTCCTAAATTTAAAAACACAGAGTTTTTTTGATGCTTGAATATGTATTTGATTTTATGACATTGTTTCAGTTTATGCACTTGTTTTGTTGATATAGATTATTTAGTACAGTTAATTATCAGATAGAGTTGTATTTACAGAATCCAATTAAAAAAGAAAGCATCTCAAACACAGAACAAGATGAAGCTGACAAAAACGAACTTCTGAAATGCCTATTGTCATGTCTGGGTATTAAAATAATTTTGTGTTTGGGGTTTTTATTTAGCTTTGCAGAGATGCCCAGGCATCATCCTGGCTGGAATCTCTTCCACATGTAATGTGGACATGAACAAATTTTCTTTTATGAGCAAATGGAAGAGAATTTTGTTTGTTTTGGAATGGGAAAGACAAAAAGAGGTGATGAGCAAGCCATATGTAAATGTAATGTGAAACGTCTGGGGCATGACTTTGCACTGCTCCAAGTATTAAAAAAACCCCTAGAAACTGGAGAAAAAGAATTTATTATTCTGATTGATTTTTCTCACTGTTTTCGTGATGCTAGTGTGTGGAATACAAATACTCTTGCAGACAATCTCCTTTGCTTCTGCTTTCTGGGAGCCTTAATCAATAAGCCAAAGAGCTCTCTCTACAAGGGGGGATTGCATCTGTGCTCACTCTTCCTGGGTTTCTTCTCTTGCTAATTGTACACCGTGATGTTCTTTCTGCCTTTCAGTGGCAGGCTAATGAAGTTGTTTCACAGCAGAATTACCCCAAAGGCATGAAGAAGGAATTAAAACAGACAACTAGAAATGCCAGCTCTTGGTACAGAGCACCACCACTACCATTGCATGATCAACAGTGCTTGCCACTGAACACATGAGGAATTCACTCAGTTTGGCACAGGGCTCAACGAGCCACCCATACCTCTGGGCAATGTGGAAATCACATGTAATTTCCAATGTCACTTTGTCAGCATTAGACATGCACACACAATCATAAATTGATGTTTTGAAATTTGCTGTGTATGTTTTGAACAGTTCTGAGGGGGGTGTTTCAATAATTTTCTGGTTTTGTTTCTTCAGGATATGTGCTCTATTACTGGCTTTGTTTTCTGCCTGCTTCCCTTTTTCAAGGGTCACTGCTTTAAAGGGACATGATGGATACTTAAAACCAGAGGGGCAGTTTTACTAATATTCTAAAAATACAGAGCTTTATTTATGAAGTGTGTGAAGCATTTTAAAAGACAGTCTCAACACTTTAATTTTTATTGCCACTTGTCTCCAGTTTCTGCAAAAAAAATTTGACACTATACAAAGGTGCCTTTGTGGCCTGGTGCTGGCCAAACCTAAACTTCAAATTCTAGCCATTAAATCCAGTTATACAAGACCTGTGTAAATTTTCATTATATCCATTACAACTGATTCCACACAAATAAGCATTTCAGATGAATAAAAAGGAAGGCCCAGAGAAAGCCTAACTACTAAAAAAAATTCTATGACACATTTCAAAAGAGTAAATGTGTTACTTGGTGTCACTGGCTGTACTCCATCTTGTGTAATGAACTCCATCTTGTGTAATTAGATTTTGCCTGCATGAAATTCCCCCTGTAGTTCTAACAGGATATGTTTATTTTTTACTTCCTGCAGGAAAGCCTGCACTAATTTATATTAGCTGAGTTCTGCTCTAGAAGTGGCAAATTTTCATGTTAGATAACAGTGTTCTATTCATAGAAACCATTTGAGCATGTCAAATGTTTCTTGCAGACTTTTGGGATTCCCTAAATGAAGGAAATTCCATCTGTCCTGCTTTAAATTCCTGGCCATGATACTATAACCATCAGCACTGAGCTATGGACTCTACCTGATTGCTGTGTGATATGTAAAAAATTCAAAAACTGTCTGATCCTATCTAATACCTTTAAATTCAGTGTGATGGTGTAATAGGTGCATTGATCAGATTTGCATCCCATTTTGGCTGATGTAGTATTGCTGCCAGTACTTGCTTGTAGGTCAAGTTTTCTTCTCATCTCATTAACTATCAGCTGATGGTGTCCAGAAGTCTTGAAGGTTTGTATCATTAATTGAGTTCTCTTTTTCTTTTGACTAGTGTGGTTTTGTGGCTATTTAAGTATGCATCTGATTGGTGGTGTTCATCTCTAATTTACTTTGAATTAATTGAGGTCAACATTAATACAATTTACCAAAAAAGATTTTGCCTGGTGCTTTACATTGCCACACTGGTAAATTCTTTAGACACAAAGGCAAAGGCAGTAGAGTGGACTTTTCAAATTAGTTTTAAGGAGTAAAAAGTTTGGGATTGTGTCTTCCTTTTATGTCTCAGTCACTTATAATTGTATACCTGCCTAGTGGCATGCTCTGCTGTAATCTTGTGGTCCCATATAGAAGGAGTGGCCTAATAGGTTTTAGTTTTGCTTTTGTTTATTTTTGAAATATCTTATGGACATATATTCCCCCTTCTTTCTTCTGGAGCCAGGTAATATTCTTTAGGATTATGCAGAGTGCAGTGCACAGACAAATGTATTGCCACAGCAGCTGGAGAAATTTTATCCCCTGCTTCGGTCTTTCAATGTGGTTTCCTCATCAGTCCAAACTATGAGCATGTGGCACTGCACTAAGCAAATCCATGAAGAAATTTCACCCAATACCTATTGCAGAAAAAATTATTGAAAAAAACCCCCCATAACTTAAAAGCTCAAACATTTGCCCACACCTGCCCCATTTTGCAAAGTAAAACTTTCCAAAGAATTATTATACTGTCCTCAGCACCTTGCCTTTTTTTCCCCTAATAATATATATATTTCTTTTATTTTAAAAGTGACTGTTGTGGAGTTAGAGCCCTCTCTGCAGAGACCTAATGTACTTTTATCCTGTAGGATTTGCTCAGGGCACCCTGAACATTTCTCTGCCTAGTATTCTGCCTCAGCTGGCTGAAATCAGAGGAGTGCTAGCTTTGGTAATGAGTAACTGGGAATTTATTCAGAGCTGAACATGAATAGAAGGTGCAAACCATGTCTCTAAAAAATAAAGGTTGCATCTGTTCAAAAGAGGAGACCTGTTAAAGGGATATGTATATTCCAAAGTCAGCTACCATATTTTTAAGAAAAAGTATTGATGAGGGCTGTGCAACATCATTCTACTGTGATAAATAGTGGTGAGAGAAAGATAAGATGTAGGACTGGAACTTGTGAGAACCAATTATTTCTTTAGATGTTTTCAAATGCATGAACAAGGGCTATGAATTTACACATAGATACTTTCAAAACTTATTCAGAACCTTTTAATCCATCTGATTTTGGTCAACTACTTATTAGATATGCACTATCTTTAGCCATACTATCTGGTAGGAATTGTGCATATTAAAATCTGCCTGACCACAGCATAAGACTGTTTGTTTTCTTCCACTTAAGGTTGTCCTAGATATCTTTTTCTTCCAGGATGCTAATAACGAGGAATTCTGTCTTTCACTGACGGTTAAGTATCAGGATGCTTGCACTATTAGAAATGCTGCCAGTGGATTCTCTTACTTAGCAGCATCTTGCATAATTTGGCTTAATAGAACCACCATAGGTTCAGCAGGAATGTGATATATTTTCAGTATTTCTTCAGAATACAGTTATTTTTGTATGGTGTCCCCTGCTCACCTAGGAAAAGTTCCTGCTTTTATAAAGAAGGTAAAGCTAAATGGCAACTTGGACCACTACACTTTATGTTATTAATGTGCACAACATAATTCATCTCTGAAAATGAAATTCTGACACAGACTTCCACGGGACCTTGAACAATTTACTTAACTTTTATTTGCCTCAGTTACTAAATTTCAAAGGTAGACATCTACAAACAATGTATAACTTATTTAAAACGTGTTTTTAAAAATGGACTGGGGAAAATTTCAGGAAACAAAATTATTGTAATGTCTCTCCAAGCAGTCATTACTTGTACGAAGCAAGGACTGTAATACTAGACATTTCATGCCTGAATTCTAAAGAGATTTAACCAGTCCCAGGTTTTTCTTTCAGAATTTCTTGCATAGAGATTGGCTCTTAAAGTCCCTTGGTTCCAGTACCTTCCAAGAATTTCCTACAAGTAGCTCTTTACATATTTTCATGCAGACTTTTTTAATTTCCACTTTGCGTATAGGGATGGGGTGAAACGTGTTAGTTTTTAAAAATACTAAATCACAAACTGCCACCTTTGTTGGCAGTGGGAAAGTCTGGGGTAGTTAATTTTGCATCCCATGTACAAAGACAGAAATAATCAAGACAAAACTGGACTCAAAAACAAGTGGGGCCGGGAGTACTGGGTTCACCTTCATTAGTATTATAGAGAAAAAATTCCTGATTTTCTTTGCTTGGATTGCAAAACATTCCCAGAGTACTTGGACCAGACTCTGTTTAGAGTAAAGTAAATCACCAAATATGCTCTGCTCTGGGAGCAGAAATTGTGTGCTCCACCTGCTCATAAGGGCTCAGTTTGTGGGACTGGAGCTGACAGAGTTTTCAGTAACACTCCTGGAGTTAGTGAAGGATGAAAATAATTTCCTCAGCACCAGCTGCTTGACTCCACTGACCTGTTACCATCAGGCCTCCCTCACTGGTTGTCCTCCAGGGATCCTCCAATATGACCATGGCCCAGGATCTCACTTCAGGGCCCCAGGGCCACCAGCCCTTGCCCCAGAAATGCCCCAACCCTGTCTTGTCTCTTGTTGTGCTAATATAATGTTTTAAATTCATTAAGGATACCTTCTTCTGGTTAAACTGAATCTTAATTGTTACTTCTATGTTCTTTTAGCTCAGTTCATTGATCTGAAGTACTGTGAGGCTTGTGTGTGCCAAAAAGTCCTTAAAATTTGCTGTCTGAATTGTGCATGATGACCATTATCAAGTATGTGAGGTCTGCATCTGAGGCTTGGGGTGGGACTAATGGCCTCATCCTGCCTGACATATTAGAGGCAAAGCTTTGTTGTATGGTGTGCAGTGATTTATAAGGTGAAAGAGGAAAGAAATGGAATTCCATCAAAGCTAACCAATGTATGTGTGGCAACTTTCATTTTTGTCATGCTGTTTCTGTGAGAGGTATGTGCTGCCCTTAATGACCCCTGCTTGCGTACTGCTGGTTATGTATACTCTAGATCCCCTTTAAATATCATTACCTGATTATTATTTTTATTAAACACTGGAGCTGCTGTGACACAGCAACCTGGACAGCCTGCCCTGCTGGCACATGCATGGCATGCCATGGACAGGGCATGAAATGTCTGTAGGAATGATACACTCAGGAATGAGCACCTGACATTTCTGTCCTTTGAGTCTTTCCATGCAGTTTTACTTTCCATATATAGAGAATGTTGAGAAGCTGTCAGGGCAAAATAGTCTGATCTGCATTGCTCTGAAGAGGAAAGCATGAACTCACCAGAGATCAGCACTGGCCATCACTTCTGGAGCTGTTACTACCAGCTTTTGGGGCAGGCAGGATGGAGGGAAATGGAAGTGGTGAGACAAGGTGAGGGCAGTGCAGCCTGTAGCAGTGCTGCCATTTTCCGTGTGTGATGCGCTTTCCTCAGACCAGCACAAACCCTCCTCTGTCTCTGGATGACCTCAGACTGCTCCTAACATCTACTAAAATAAAATTATTTAAAATTAATTGTAGAGATGTGTTTGGAAACTGTCATCTGATGACACATTGCTCTCCCTAGATGAGTGCTGCTTTTTAACCGGCTTTGTTTGGACATTGTCACAGTAATTGGAATAGTGAATATTTTGGACCAGTGACGTAGTTTTCTACACATTATGAATGATTGTTTGCCTACTGAACAACACGGACTTGAAGACAGAAGGCATAAGAAATGGATTGTTAGAAGCAGATTGCAGGGTATTGCAGGGGGGTTGCACACTGTGTTGTCCTTGAACCTCCACCACTGTACAAGACGACTCAGTGTGTTCACTCCCTGACTGAATCACACACAGAGGGTAAACCCCTCTGTGTTCAGAGGCTTGTTCTTATTCTGTAAAGATTGAATCTTTTCCCCTTTGCTTCTTCCCTAAAATTACTCATCTTTAAATTTTCTGAATTATGGATAGTATCTTAAGCCTCTAAATTTAAGTTTAAAGTAGCTTTTTTGTCTAAGATCTTAGACTGCAGACACCCACTGAGCATTTACTTACTCATTTCATTTGGTATTGATTGATTTGGTATAATAACCAATGTACTGCATTGCCAGTCATCCAGGGATTTGTTGCTAGGAGCAGACAGAATATTTCTCAAGGATCATGACTAGATTAAGAGAAAAGCAAACTTCACTACCTCAGGGATTTGCCTAGTATTGACTTTGTATGAAATAGAATAAAGGCCCTTTAAAGTTTTATTCATTTCCCAGAAAATACTTCAATTTTATACCTTGTAACTAAAATTTCTGCTTGATTTCTTACTGAGATTCTATATATGCTTCTTTTTTTTTTTTAATTTCACCTTTTAATCTGAATTTCTGACAAGAGCTGAATGATTCTGAAATAGAGACTTGTGTATGATGATTCACTTTAACAATGAAAGTAGATTTTCTGATTTTTGTGCTAGTTGGCAATACCTTTTCTGGCAAATTTTCCTCTAATCCATCATAAAGTTGTTCTAGTTGACCTATTTCTAATTTATTTGAAAGAATTGTCATATTTTTAAATATACAGTTTGTGGTAATTTCCAAGGTATTTCAGGGGGAAAAAAGGTGATGCTGGCAGAACTTGAGTTTGAATAGTCAGGTTTAGATGTGAAATTTCACAAAAATGGAAATTGGCAGTAAAAAATTTCCTGCCTCCCTAGGCAGGATTCGGCCTGCACAGCAAGAAAGGAGATCACCTGAAAGGCAACCTTTTCTCGTCTCATCTGTTGACAGTATCTCTACCATGTTGAACTTTAGGAGACCCTAGTCAGTTAAAAAAAATTGAAGTATTTTTATCAAAAGGATAAAAAGGAAAGACCATGGAGTGCTATGTATATACAGACTTGAGAAAAAGAAAGAAGCAGTAGTTAGTGCTAAGCTTGCTTACTGTTGTGTGTCTGGTTTGCTGCTGCAGTACAGCCTCCCCATTCCAGCAGTTTGGCTGGAAGCCTGCTCTGAGAAAAGCCTTGTAATAAAGCCAACATTAAGAGGGTGGTGCTGTACTGCACCTCTCCAGCAAAACATGTGTGAGTTTCTCCTCAAACTGTGCAGAGTACTTCCATGTGCATGAATGAATCGAGCAATGCAATGATTTTAGCTGCTTGCTCTCAGCTGCTATCTGTGTTTGAATTCTTGTGGATTAACTCCTTTGGAGCAGCATTGGCTAATAACCTTTGGCAGTAACATAAAAGCATTGGTGCACATCTGGCTGTGTTTCATGCTGTTAGTACTCTCCACTCAAAAAGTCAGAATAATATCCACCTACAGGAACAAATATTTACTTTTCCCAAAGAGAAGTACTTATTTCTTTTGGTCTATAATATAAGGGCATATTCCTCCTATTTCTAAATTATCTTCAGAAATGGCATTTAATCTTTAGGTCACAGCAAGGCAATGTCATGTAGCAGGCATGACATCAGGCTCTTGCGCCTGATAGCGCTAGGCTAGTGTCTTCAAACCAAAATTACTTTTTCCTACTTGGTGACCCGAAATATAACAGAAAAGTGGTGCTGGGGGAAATTCTTGAAAGCCCAGAATAAATGCAACTCCTGACAGTGAGCACCTGATGACAGTGAGCACTAGCAGTCTTGATGGCCAAAAAACTGGTTGGATGGCTGGGTCCAAAGAGTGGTGGTGAATGCGGTTACATCCAGCTGACATCCTGTCACTAGTGGTGTTCCCCAGGGCTCGGTGTTGGGGCCAGCCCTGTTTAATATCTCTATTGATGACTTTGATGAGGGGATCAATGGCACTCTCAGTAACTTTGCAAATGACATCAGGTTGGGCAGGCATGTTGATCTTCTTGAGGGTAGGAAGGCTCTGCAGAGGAATCTGGACAAGCTGGATCTATGGGCTGAGACCAATGGTGAGGTGTTCAATAAGGGAAAATGGTGAGTCCTGCACTTTGGTCACAGTAGCACCCTGCAAACTTAGAGGCTGTAGGGCAGAGTGGCTGGAAAGGTTTCCAGTGGAAAAGAGCCTGGGGGTGCTGGTCAACAGCAGCTGAACATGAGCCAGAGTGTGCCCAGGCATCCCGGCTTGGATCAAAAATAATGACATCAGCAGGACTAGGATCACTCCTCTGCACTCAGCACTGCTGAAGTCACACCTTGAATCCTGTATTCAGTTTTGGGACCCTCACACAAGAAGGACATTGAGGTGCTGGAGAGTGTCCAGAGAAGGGCAATGGAGCTGGTGCAGGGTCTGGAGCACAAGTCTGATGAGGAGTGGTTGCGGGAGCTGAGGGCATTTAGCCTAGAGACCAGGAGGCTGGAGGAGACCTTACTGCTCTCAACAGCTACCTGAAAGGAGGGTGTAGCCAGGTGGGAATTAGCCTCTTCTCCCTGTTCAATGAATGACAGCACAAGAAGAAATAGTTTCAAGTTTCCCTGGGAGAGAGTTAGGTTGGAAAATTTCCTCATGCACGGGGTTGTCCAACATTGGAACAGGCTTCCCAGGGAAATGATGGAGTCACCATACCTGGAGGTGTTCAAAATACATGTGGCACTTAGGGACATTTTAGTGATTGATTTGGCAGTATTAGATTTATGGTTGGACTTTCTGATCTTAAAGGTCTCTCCCAACTTTAATGATTCTATGATTCTATGGATTAATGGATCAATTTGGATGAATACCTCAAAATGCATTCCAGAGACACCTTTTTGGAATAACCTTGAGGGAAAAAAAGGAAATAATATGATAAAAAAGAATAACTAGGAAGAGGACTTCAATTTATTATTTAATTTTGAGTACAAGATCATAGAAGAAAGTTCTGTCATGGGTGAGATGCACACTCTCTGTTTACAGAAGCTGTGTAGTAGCATAACACTGTCTTTTCCATTTCACCAGTAGCAGGTAGGCCTTGTGAGAAAAAGGCTTCCTGTGGTTAAGAAGCCTGGATAAAAAGCCCTCGCTAGCTTTTGTTAATAACACATTTTAAGACAGATGTATGGAAGCTTATATTGCAGTCAGCTTGTTCCACTTTTTTAGAATATATGTATGCTTTATAGTGATGAGTGACACAAGATTAGAACATGCTTAAGGACAAAGTGAGGTGTTTATGTATGCATCTGTTTGGAATATGAGTAGCAGATTGTTTTGAAAAGTCAGTATTTTTCTATAGAAATAAATTCTTTTTTTTGGAAACATTCAACAAGTAGGATTAGCATGGAGTATTTCAGGGATAGTGAGATGTCTTGCTCCAAAGAGATTCTTCCCCTGGATTGGGCAGGGCACTCCCCTGTGTTCCTGACCTGAAACAGATGCTTTGGACTCTCATATCACCTCTCATACCACAGGACAGTATGTTCCCCACAAGGCTTTTAGGAGGCAGATGTCTCTCAGACTTTTTTCTTGTTTTAAAAAGTTATTTCTATTTCTTAGGACAGAGACTTGACAGAAAAAGAGTCTCAGACTGAGAGACAACTCTGGAGATCATTCATACAATTTCCTGGCTCAAATTAGGGTCAACTATAGCAGGTTGCTCCAAGCCGTGCCCAGTTGGATTTCGGATATCTCCAAGGATGGAGACTCCACAACCTCCCAGCCTAGAGAAGGAAGCATCAATCACCCTTTTATTTATGTGGAATTTCTTGTACTTTTATCTGTGCCCATTGCCTTTTGTTCTGTCACTGGGCTCCACTCAGAGGAGTCAAACTCCATCTTCGTTATTCCTTCCATCAATGTGTTTTGCATGTTTATAAGATCCCCTTGAGTCTTTCCTTCTCCAAGAGGAGCCCTAGCTCTTTCAGCCTCCCCTCATATGAGAGGCTCCAAATCTTTGTCACCTTTGTGGCCTTTTGCTGGACTTGCTCTGGAATACCCATGTTGTCATGTGCTGAGGAGCCCAGAACTGGACCCTGCACTGCAGCTGTGCCTCACCAGAGCTGAGGAGAGGGGAATGTTCACCTCACTGGACCTCCTGGTGGTTGTTGGCCTCCATAGCTCCAGAGGAGCATTGCTGGCTCATGGCCACTGCTGCTCACTGGGACACCCAGGTATTTTCTGCAGAGCGGCTTTCCAGCCAGTAACTCCCAGCCTATACTAGTGCATCCAGGGTGCAGGACTTCACATCTGCCTTTGCTGAACTTCATGAAGCAAACTTCTTTTTTGCCTCTTTCTCCAGCCTGTTGAAGTCTCTCTCAGTGGCAGCTCAGCCACTCCTGCCAGCTTCTTTCTGTTGTGCCACACCGCTTGCTCCCCTGGAGCAGGCAGCCAAGCTCTCTTCTGAAAACAACCCCTGCTGGAGAGGCCATGAGGCTTGCCCTGGTGTGGGTAAGGTCTATACTGTTGTAACCTAGACTAGAATTGTTTTTGTTCCAATAAATGTTTTATATTGTGTTTGATTAGCTAAAAATGTTCTGGAGGGTTATTGCTATTACCAGCACAAAGAGTACTTCAATTAACACCAAAATCGAGAACCCTAAATAAGTAGAAAACTTTTGCTATCTTGAGAGGTAAATGAAGAAGCAAAGGGGTCATCATGGCAAAAGTCATAAAACAGAAAGGTAATTTTGACAGCAGCATTTTGAATGGATTTAGGGAAGCGAGCTCAGTACTGGGAAACAAAGCTAAAACCTGGAAGACAGAACATGTGGGACATGAGTAGTGGCTGGGTAAATATCAACACACAGAACGGACTGTCTTTGCAGTTATTTCAAAAGGAAACCAGCAAAAGCCAAAACCAGATCAGATGTGAGAGGTATTGGAGAAAGTGAAATCCAGAAATCATCTAGGACAAAACCCAGGCGTTTTTTGATTTGTCTGCCAGCACTGTTACAGCAAAAGATTGGCATTAATACTGTAAAAAAAAAAAAAAAAGGTTTTAAGATTTTCCTTGGAATTGGCCTTATAACCTCAACTTCAATAGTTAAGGGAAGGTTTTAAAGTTTTTTGGATTGGGCTTTTTTTTAAACTTTCAAACTCTTAATGTTGATATTTTACACTGAAGTTTTTGAATTCAATTATATTGGGTCATAACTTAGACAAAAGGGCAGGGCTGCGGCTGCTACTTCCAAAGAATGACTAAGCCATAACATAGTTTAAGCAGAGGTACACAAGTGAAATGGATTTTGAAATCAAAATACACTTCTAAATGAAAGCTCAGATCTTAACTACTCTAAATCATTGCCATTCCATGGGAGCCAGTATATTTACACAGTTGTTCTTGTGGAGAATTTGTCCTGTGTTTGAGTTGCTAAAATTTAATGTAGGGCCAAAATCCTATTCTGGGCTCAGTGGGGCTTACAGAGATGCATCCTGCTGTCCAGTTATGCCAGGTTCTGCCCAAGTCCTGAGGGAATGCCTCCTGGGAATCAGCTGGTATAAAAAGACACAGCTGTTGGTGCCCTTTCACAGACTGTAATTTATTAATTGGATGGCTGTTGCTTAGGAAGACTTGGGCAGGTTTTCTTTTTCCTCTCCTTTGCCTTCACACATTCTCTTGGGTGTACATCCCCTAGGAACTCAGTTAATGAATGTTAGAAGGTAGTCTGTATAAAAAAAGACATGCACGTACCTCTGAACATAGTTATGTCATGGTACGTAATAGGCTAAAATACTTAGAACGATTCCTAAGTTTTGTAAAACTTGTCATGCTGAAAAAAATATTCCTTTCTAGTGTACAGTTTTTTCCAAATTTCATAGATTGTTTTTCATACCTTGCTCTGGCATCAGCTTTTGAAAGAGTCATAAAGAAGGAGAAGGGAGAATTTCTTATCCTTTCCTCTGTGTGATGACAAGAAAAATGTCATCTACAGGTTGCACAATGTCCTCATTCATGTAAAATTTCTGTTGGATTTAATGTGCTGTCGCTATTGACTTTTATGAGAATTTTTTCCTGAGCCAGGAACTTCTAGGATTAGACAGTGGAGAGATTTGGGTTTGTTTTTGAATACAAGAGAGAAGTCAGGGTATTACTGACTGTCTAGATTTATGTTACTAACAGATAATTTAGTTTACAAAATATGTTTATGGAAGAAAAACATGACTGATGCAATCCATTGTGAATTATACATTTCCAAATTCCTGAGTAAGTGGATAAACAGTGGAAGTGCAAAAATCAGCTAATATATTTTGTGCATTGATTTTGACAATTACAGACCCATTTTAAATATTTATAATCCTTCATGTATTAATAAATGATCTGTGGTGTATTTTAAAAATAAAATTAAATCTCAGTATTATGTCAGCTCACCGCAAACTCCTGTATTAAATCTTTGCTTAAACATAGAGAAAGACATTGAATGTTTATACAGATTATACAGTATAGCCACTGTATTCCACAGTATTAATTTGCCCACCCTCAGTCTGAATAGATTTTTTTTTACTAAGTCTGGACTATCTGGAGGTGCCACAGCCATTCTCTTGCCTGCATGTTAAATGCACAACTTCATTTCCTCTTGAATTGGCAACACAGGAATGTTTTGCTTCTCCAGGGTTTGACCTTTCAGAGAGATGTTTCATTTAAGAGTGCTTTTGGCATAATTCTAATTGCTGGGGGAGCAGTAAGGTCAAGTTGTAGCACCGAGGAGGATGAACTCATAGCAAAGGACAATCCAGATGCAGAGGATCTCTCCAGGAAGGTGCAATCCCGCAGCACTGGTGACAGTGACAGGTCCTGTGGACAGCCAGCAGTCATCAGACAAGATGAGATGAAGAACCTGGGATGCAGTTCATCCAGGAAGCGCAGTAAATAGTGTTTTTCAGCAGAGCTGACAACCAGGTAAACCCCCATAACACTCCTCAGCCATTTAGGCTGAGTGCTTTTTGGAAGTCAGCACAAGAGGTGCATTTGTCCTGCTACGTTTGAGTGCAGACAGTGTCAGGCCCAAGCTCTGCTCCCCACGTATCTGCTGTTGTCATTCTGCAATTCACACTGCTGCATCCCTTGAACAGTCCCCAGCCTTGACTCCAAACAGGCAAATGTTCAATTAGTCTAACTGGTAGATTTTTTTTAAAAATTAGATCCTGTACCTGTGGTTAGAGTAAGTTCAACTTCTCCGGTCTTTCAAAGGAATCCTTTCTCCCTTTTCTTCTTTCAATACATTTTGTCCAGTTTTGTTTCAACACTGCCTCTGTTATTATAAGACAATGATTCTTAGAAATGTATTTCACACTCTTCATTGATTATTGAGTAGCGGATGTTAATTTTAAAAACATAATGTATGCTCAAAGTTAATGGAATATCAAAATACTGTACATTTAGTATTAGAATTGCCCTTCAAATGAGTAACTTTATCTTAATAGTGCACACAGATTGACTTCATAGGTTGCATACGTAGCTAGTGTAGGTATGCAGTATCCATTGATGGCTAATCTAGAAAATCAATTTTGTATTCTACCACCTGTTCCAGCAATTCTTCTATGCATGAATGGCTAAGGGATCTTGGGCAGCTCTGTAGATTTTGTGTTCTTCTTTATCAGGGCAATTTTGTTTTCTTATTTTTCAGTTAGTGTGATCTATTTTTCCAGCCCTCTATGAACTCTTAGTGCTTCTGTTTCTGATTCTGAAATCTTTTGTTTATAAACAACTTTTTTTTTTTCAATGGCCTACATTAGTCATGTTTACCCAACATGGTATGGATTTTTAGTCTCCATGGTCAAACCCTAAAAGCACTCAGTGCTTTTAGCTAGTTCACTTATTCAGCAGTGGACTAAATTATGAGATACGACCTTGCACGTTTCGTATTATAAGGGGCAGAGAATGCTTCTCCTCTGGTCATGGAACCTGTGTCCACTGAACAAGGCGCCAGGTTCTCAAGGCCTTAAATCAGGATGCAAGGACAGGGATCTTTTCTTTGTATGTTATCTCATGTGCTAACACATGCTTAAAAGCTCAGTAGGTTTCCATAATTAAATGACTTTAGGAGCTTATTAAACCACCTAATTTTGTCGTTTTGTTTCCGTTCTTATGGTCCTTGGGATGCCACAGAGGAAAAGCTATGTTTTCCAGATGGATAAAACTAACAATGCTGCAATAAGAACATGTTTTCTTTTCTTTTCCTGTATTACAGAAAACTAGTGAGAATGAAAAATCAAGACAATCTATTTTACAGACAAAAATTCACATGTCTCTGGGGAAGACTATATGAAATTAGCATATGGAGAAAAAGAGCTTTAAGAAATATAAAGTTCTACTTTACGACAGTATATTTCTTCTTTGCCCTTTTTTTGGTTTATTTTGTGTTGGTTTTGTTTGTTTGTTTGTTTTTTAAATATGTAGTAGGAAAGGGAGTTTGTCCTATCTTTTGTGAAAATATATTCACTACAATCTAGAGGAGGGTGAAGATATATATTTACCTTTTTTTGATACTTAATCTATCTGAATGTCTGTAAAATCATTGCCTTAATCCTTTCTAAACAGGGAGTACTTGAACTCAAGCCTTTCTCCTCCTTCTTCCCTCCTGATTGCCTTTCCTACTTCTAGAATAGATATCTTGTATAAGATACAACCTGTCTTAGTGGAAGATGACAAAAAATTGATGATGACAAGTTGATGGAAAGAGTATTTCGTTATGATTACAAGGAGTTTTTATTGTGATCATATCAATTGTTTATCCTTTCCCAACACAAGATGTTTTCTTGAGGAATTTTTTGTAGCTGCATGCTCCTAGGACCCTATAAAATATGTCTTGAATGGAAATGGTCTCGTGAAATACATAACTAATAAACATTTCACTGAAAAACTCAATTTTCACAAGCTGTAAATGTTTAGTACGATAATTTGGATATTTCCTCTCATCAGTGTAATTTTAAATGGAACTGGCCTAAGCTGAAACATTTTTGTTCCTTGATATGACTAAATTTTTGGTTTGTTTGTTTTGAAGCATTTCAACATCATCTATCCAGAGACAAAACAAAATAAAAAACTCTTCTGGAAAAATTGCCTGTAATCTTGGTACTGAAGCAGAGGGAATTTTCCCTTTCTTTCATCATCTTCCAAACTGAATTCCAGTCAAGCTTCTGCAGTCTCATTTTCTCTGTCACAAACTCAGAGAAATTCATATAAAAGCAAATGCCATGTATGAAGACAGTTTCTTGAAGGGGAGATATAAACATGAAGCAAATGTGACCCTTGCTCAGTGGGATTCAGACTAAGTATTGGTGAGTATGCGGCTTACACAAGGTAACTCAGGCTGCCAAAGGTAGGCAGGGAATCATAAAATCATAGAATATTTCTGGCTGGAAGGGATCTTTAAAGGTCCTCTAGTGCAGCCCCTCTGCCATGGGCAGGGACACTTTCTACTAGACCAGGTTTCTCAGACCCCCATCCAACCTGACCTTGAACACTTCCAGGCATGGGACACCCACAGCTTCTCTGTTCCAGTGCTTCACTACCATAAAAATAAAAATTTTGTTCCTTATATCTATTCTGAACTGACCTTCCTTTAGTTTAAAACCATTGCC
>WAAE01012716.1:0-28716 GCA_013400495.1 Nicator chloris | reverse complement strand
ACTTTTTCCCAATATCTAATCTAGACCTCCCTGGTGCAACTTGCAGCCATTGCCACTTTTCTGAACACTTCCTCCTTGGGAGGAGAGACCAACCCCCCCACATGGCTGCAGCCTCCTTTTCGGGGGTTGTTGAGAGTGATAAAGTCCCTCTGAGCCTCCTTTTCTCCAGGCTGAGCCCCCTCAGCTCCCTCAGCTGCTCCTCCTCTATGCTCCAGACCCTTCCCCAGCTCTGTTTCCCTTCTCTGGACACAGGCCAGCATCTCAATGTCTTTCCTGTAGTGAGAGGTCCTTACTGAACAAATATTGCTAAGTCCTTATTTTTTTCTTTCCATTAATGTTAATTTAGCCAAAAAGAAGAGACTCAGTCTTACAAACTAATGACTTGACTACTCATTTCTGTAATAGTATTGACACTGAGTTTGAAGATGGTCGGGCTCTGCATTTATGGGACCATGTTATTCCATTCCTGTTGCTTTTGTCCTTTCTTCATTTCTTTTCCACATTGAGTCATTCCATGAAATTCAAATAAAACTCTGCTTGTCTTTAAGCTGGGGTGATGCATCAATTGCATTGCCTGAAACCATGAAAGCAATTTCAACCAGAACCTTTTGCAACAGACATGATATTGCAAACTCTTCTTACGTGTGCAAAACATTGCAAAGGCATTGTAACAGATCTTTTGTGGCAGATTTTCAGACTACTATGCTTGTTCTCATTTTTGGATCAGAAGGCATCTCATTCATTTTATTGGGAAGAGCAGGAGGTGAGCTCAGTATCCTTTAAAGAAATATTCTGTTTATTTAGGTTTTTTTCTTTTTTTTTTTCTTTTCCCAGCTGTATTTCTCTGCAATGATTTCCTTTGGTATTTGATCATATTTAAAATTCACTCATTTGATTGTATTTTGCAGAAACTGTTGCATCAGTAGCTCATATTCAGCAGATAGAAGCCCAGATTATTTCAGTCATTAGTTACCAAAGAAACTCTTCTTCTACTCTTCCCTCGTCTCTTATACAGAAACAGTTGTAAAAATTTTCTGCTCTATGGATAATAATTGGTAATTCTGAGAGGCTGAAACACTGAGGCTTCCTTTGGCAGTGCAGCTCAACAGAAAGGCCTACAGAGGTTTTTGGCTATTTAGAGGGCAGGCAGTGTGTCTGTATTTCATTCCTCTAGTGCAGCTCAGTTTCTCTCTAGAATTCCATGAAGAATACATGTATTGATGCTTTCATGCCTGCTTGGTTTTGTTCCAGTACTTCTAATACAACCTAGATTTTCTGAAAATAGGAGTTATACAATAGTAGTTCACCACTTTGGCAAGTTTCAACTACTAGAAATTATTTGTCACTGATTACTCTTGTAGTGCAATCTGTGTACCAGATCGAAACTTCCAGCCAAAATTGTCTACAAACCAGGCATTCAGGAGAAGGGCAAAAAATCCATTACTTGCATAGCAGCTTTTTCTTGCTCTGCCTTGCAGAGCTTTTAATAATTTTTTCTGAAACCCTCTAGTCTTCCAGATGAGTTCATTTAGTAGGAAACTGTTATACCCTGGAGTAACAAACACTTATTTTCTCAGATCTAATTCCAGCATATTTGAGTGGATGGGAGATGTAGGAAACGGTTGTGCCAGAGTCCTGAACTGGACCACTGGCTTGCTGAAATCTTTCATGCCTGGCCTTGCATCCTTGTAGCTTGAATTCCAACCTGATTCTCCTGTTATGACAATTGAATGTATTAAAACCACTTAAAATACCCCAGGGCATGAGGAAAACTTTAGATAACCTCTATGAATAGCAACAACTTGTTTGTCCAGGAACCACTGAGCTTTTCACTTGTGGGAAGTCCTGATCACATCATTCCTTTCACTAACACTGAGAACTCCATCCATCAATTTTGAAGCAGTCTTCCCTTCTTTTCCTGAATACTCCATGTAGCAACAATTTCAGAAATTATTGCCCCAAGTTTCAGAGAATAGGAGCTTTCAGTAAAAAAACACAGCCACTCCAACGAGCAGATGGTGCTTTCTCTCCAGCACTGGGCTAGATCTGTGTCCTTCCCTATGCCCTGTTGCTGAACTTCAGCGTTTCACACAGCAGGATGATACTTTGAAATGTATTTGAGAGATAAGATTGAACCTGGATCTCCTACAGAATCTTTTGCAACAGGGTGTGATACATGGAAGTGGACTTTTCATGGGGAGTTATATCTTGTAATGCCAATTTAATTGAAAAATGGCAAAACTGTCATTTATAGGTAAAACTTTTATTCCAAATACAGAATAGCTTAGATTTGAGAAAAAGGCAAACCTGCAGGGTTCTTTTATTAGCATCTTGCAATAATCAGAAAAGGGAATTTATAGGATCAGGTGAAAAAATGTCTTTTGTCTCATGGGACAACCTGTACCCAGCTGTTTTTAGATGGTAAAAGGTAAAAGATGAGAAATGACTGGAACTGTCAGGTGAATTTTCCTATGGAAATTTAGGAGCAGTTCCATCATGCTTCAATAGGGTGAAAAGTGTTGGTTTTCTGACGAGCATTATCAAAGAACTGGTCAAATCTCTAACCAAATTAAAAGATCTTTGGTTAGTAGGCATTGGCTAAGGGACTTTAACAGTGCTCTCTTTATGCAGTAAGCGAGGGGGGGGTTTGGCACTGGGAAGTGGAGTCGGGGTTTTTTTTCCTCCTAGTGTTGAGATTTAGCTCTGATTACTGAGGCTGATTCTTCTTTTATGTAAGAGACAAAAGCAGCCAGGGACTCCATCCCATTAAAGCCAAACTGTATGGGAATGACTGGTGATTCTGTGTTGGAAATCAGCAATGGGCTGCTGCTTGCTTTTGAGTGAAAAAAAATATCCTGATAAGATCATGGATGGAAGGCTATCCTGTCTACATCTTTAAAATTCACAAGAAAAACAAAGGCAGACTTAACTGCTGAATTAAACAACACAGGCTGAACGTCTCTCCAGCAAAAACTTATCTTCAAAAGAAAAAAAGGAAAGGAAAGAATAAAAGAAAAGAAAAAGGGAAAACAGAAAAAAAACTGAGCAAGCAGGTAAGGATGATGTATGACAGGAGTGTAAAATGGAAGTTACAGAAATCAACAGACCCTTAGCAAGCTTTATACGCTTCTGGTGCAAGAAAACAGACAAAAATAAATCCCCCAGCTTCATAAGAAAAGAACGAAACAATCTGCTCTGGGCTATTGCAACAGCAGAAGGATGTGTGAGGGTCTGAGACAAGCCTGAATATCTTTTAATGCTCATTTCCAAGTGCCTTCTTGGCTCCTAATTCCTCTAGGCTTCTAAGTTCCCTGTTACTTTGACTCAGCCTGAGGGCTAATTATGTGCTTGAAGAAACCATTAGAAAATAAACGGCATACAAAGGCAACCCAGCAATGTTGAACGAATGCTGAGGGCAGAAATAACAAGGATTTTCACAAAATCTAAGGAAGAGAAGGTGAAAGCAAGTAGCCCTTGCAGCAACAGCCTGCTTCAGTCTGTGCCAGCTGGGGCCCTTCCTCCTCCACTCCCCACGGGAGCCTGAGCCCTGAAAGGATTGATGCTGGTTTTCACTGCTGGAGGCTTCTGGAATTTTATTCAGTGTAAACTGTTCCTCTCAGCTGTCCTAAGTCTCTAAAGGAGCTGTGATCAAGGGCAAGTCAGGGTGAGTGATGGGATAATTCAGATCATGTTCTCTAGTGGATGTTGTATTAACAGGCAAGTGCATATAAACTGTGTGATCTGAGCTAGTTTCCCTTTCCTTTAAAGCACACAGATAATAGAAATGGAGCATATTTAACTAAGGTTAATAATTTGGGGCCAGATTCTCAATGAGAGACAAACAGCTGTGACTTTCTGTGGAGATGCTGAGCTACCAGAGCTGACAGACACACTCAGAAGGGACAGCAGTGTTTGTGCACTGTCTCACACTTGTGGTCAAGCTGGGATCATCATATTACCTAAGGGAATTAGGCAACTTTGTTAGTTCCCTAATTTCTTTTTTGGTGTTTTGAAAATACCGGATATAATTAGTGTGTTTTCTCCTAATGTGGACTGCATGCAGTTTTCTTTTCCCATGCTGCCCAGGTGAATCTCCAGGGTATGGGAATGCCAGAGGATCATGGATCTGATCCTGCCCCTTCCCCTTCCAAAGTCTGTCACACCCACAGTGCTGTGCAAACAATGACTTCTTCTCTCTACAGCAGTTCCAAAGCAAAAATGATAAATGGTTCTTTGCCAAGAGCTGGGGAAAAGTTAGTGGCTTTGAAGCAAATGAAAAAGCTTGTTGTCTGTCTTGGTTTGTGCTGAGTATACCTTTGAAAAGAGACAGGAGCAGCCTCATTTTGAAAACATCACAAGTCAAGAAATCAACTTTCTATTAATCAAATTCTTTGGCAGAAACCTTTTGTCAGAATGCTTTTCTGTGTTGCTCTTATTAATGTAGTGTTTCGTCTCTGAAGCTTTGCCTGGCTCTAGCTCTGCTGTGCCCCTGCCCCTTGGGAATGGAGTTCTGGCCCAGTTAAGGCAATGTCAAAGCTGCTTTGCAGTCTCAGTCCTTCACTGAGAGCCCACAAGGGTTTGTCTGTGCCTTCACCAGTGCAGGAGGCAGGAAAAGCTGCCTTATTTATTTTACCACCACAGACTGCAATTAAAAGATATTTAGGCAGTTTGTCACTAGCAAAGGTGTCCTGCTGTCCTCCATGTCATTATTGCAGCTGCAGCTTCATAAACTGATGTTCTGGCTTAGAAAAAGAATTTATTTGGAGTCAGATATCTGAGATTAAAGCTAAAATGCTGTTTGACTGCCTTTGTGTGGTGTCATGAATATAGATCAGCTGAAACCCTCCATGTATCTGTCTGTCTAATCATATACCTGCTTCTTGAATCAATAAAGTTAAGCACATGGAAATCTATTTGAAATACAAATCCAGACAAAAGGCACTTGCTTTCTTTAATCTTGGACCAATGCTTGGCTATTTCATTAATATGTTATCTCTGAAAGGTAACTGGGTTTGTCAGAGCTGAAATAAGATTAAATGAATCAGCTATTGTAGTTCATCTGTTAAATCACAGCACTTTGCTCTCAGTTTGTAAAATACTCTCCGGACTAATGAAGTAGGGTCAATCACATGCATTTTCTCTGGAACCAAATTGCCATTAATTGTGTCATCAATTGTATGGATAGGTCAATAAATGTTGCCACTGCACACTGACTACTGAAGTGCCAGAAGATGAGCCACTTTCTCACCATGTGGTGCAGATGTAGACTCTGCACGGATCAGTGCCTGATTTCTGCTGTGTAGGAGCTCCCAACAGAGCTCGTGGTTTCCTGCAGGAATATCCCTGGCTATGTCACCTGCAAGTGCCCCGTGGCTGGAATGGTGACTTAGCCACGGGCAGCTGGTGTTTAGCACGGTGGGAGGTGTGGGAATCACTCAATCCCCACAGATCCTTTTGCAACTTCAGTGTATTGAGTAACTTCAGTAGCAACATTCATTATTCACAGTTGTGCTGTTCCCGTTCGCAGGAGAACGGCAGGAGAAACCTTTGTGCTAAGTAATGCAAGCAATGTGTTGAGTGGCTGCTGCAGTGACTGCATCAGGGCACACACTGGGTGTTTAATTTGCTAAAAATATCACCCGGGAATGGAGGGATGGAGGGACTGTGCTGGCCGGTGGTGTCACACATCCTGGCTGAGGTGTCCAGGCATATCAGGTGGTGCAGATCCCTCTGCTCTGCCACACACCTCTGACACTGCAGAGGGGCTTTAACCAGGCTGGACGACACAAACAGTGACCTTGGGAGGGATTTCAAAAGGGCACTGAGAGGGGGTGACAAGGAGAGAAGGGAAGAGCTGCTCCATCTCAAAGGGGGTGGAGTCGGAGTGACCTGCATAAAAGGCTTGGGTAAACAAGATATCACAGATTTCTCTTTTTTTCTGTATTAAAGCTTCTTTTTTCTTCTTCTTCCTTTTTTTTTTTTTTAATTCAGTCTTTTATATTCATTTTTTTGTTAAGATTCGATAATCTTTGGCCAATCTTGGGTTTCAGTCTTCTGAAGGAAAAGTGGCACCACCAAAACCAGCAGGGCTCTGGGTATAAGTGCTACTGGTCCAGAACCTGCTGTGAAATGTCTTCAAAAGAGGGGGAATAAGTGTATCTTTTGCTGAAGAGCAGAAGTGAGGAGAGTCTCATCAAATCTGAGAGTCCATAAGGGACCAAAGTTACACTGCATTTTTGTGGAGATCTGTGGAAGAAATATTTCTGTCTAGCAAAGAGGCTCAAACTTGTGATTTATTTTTGGGTATTTTTGTTTGCTCATGTGGAGGTTATTGGCTTTTTGGGTTTTTTTAGTTCTTTTCCAAATATGCTCTTTTTTCCTGTTTTGTGTGGGTGAAAACCCAAAAACTGAGCAAGTTCTTGGTAAAAAAAAATTATAGAGCTTCTAAGCAAACTGCAAAGGGATGAGAGCATTTTCCATTCTTCTACTTCCCCAAGGAATGTGCTAACCATTCAGCAGTTAGCTGCTCTGGGCTGGATTTCTCTCAGCTTTATTGTTGCAGCTGCATAAACAATTAAATATTAATTGGACTAGGAAAACAGATTGGCCATGTGCAGAATAAAGACATTCACCTGGGACGTGAGTGGCCAAGTTCAGCTCTCAACTCTGAAACTGGTAAAGTAAATTTCTCTGACCTACTTCTGAGTTCCTGGTCTCAGTCACCTGAATGTATTTTCCCCTCTTTGTTGCTCTAGCCTATGGTGTCTGTCATGTTCAAACCATTCTAAGCACAAAACACCTTTTCTAAAGATTTAATCAAAATTAGCACATTCCCAGCAGAAGTGTTACTTTCTGGGACTGGTTTGTGGCAGGTTCAACACTTTTGTTTCAAAAAATTTGACAAGCTCCAAAGTGTTAGAAATATTTATTTAAATAGACTTTCTGCCCCCTTCTTCTTCCTTGTTTGTTTGTTTGTTTTTCCCAGATGAACCATGGAAGATGAAGGATGAAAAATATGTTCCTGTTAACTTATCCTGTCCCTTTTACTGGGAGGATAAATGTTGTGTTACCTATTGCAAGCTGCGAGATGTTTTCTCAGCACAACACATGGCATGTGCTATTTCTCTGCCCCCATAGAGTTTCAGGATATTTAAATACTGCATTTGTTGCCTCAAAAGTGCTCACAGTCCCCTGTATTTTATCAGCACATGTAGAGCAACAAAAAGGCCAAAGTGAGGAATTTAGTGTGATGAAAATGTCATACCTAATTCAAAAAAGCAAAGACCAGATGTCAAAAAAAAACCCTAGAGATGGTTATATATTATGGATACATGCAGGATGTAAGGAAGTTCTGATTTTTGCACTTTGGGTATTTTTCATGTGCCAAAAGACTATTATGACATAACTTTTGACGTATATTCAGGTTATCCTGTACTTTGTATTCCCAATGGAGTGGAAACTACTTTAGCTAAGAGGGCTCTTAGCTAATATAATTATTTTTAAGTTGTTTTTTTTCAGCTTTGAATTTGATCTCTTTTGGTCTCAGAAGTGTTAATTATCAAATGTCTCCTGTTTGCTTCTCATAAGTCTCTAAAAATTTCTGTAACTGAGATTATATACAAGCTACTGGACAAAATTTAGCAATGATGCTCTGTATTGAGTCAGAATGTTCTGAAAACCAATCTTAATTGTTCTCTGTACCCTGTGAATCTCCTTTGAAGTTAGCAGGGCTGGTGTGAGAAGAAAATCATTTGACTACTGCTTTTGCTGCCTGCTGCAGCTCATCTTAAAATTTTAAACTGGGTAAGGCACAAGGGGATTTCTCTGGAGATCTCAGTTGTCAAAAGGGCATGTTTCCCAGTAATTCCCAGAGAAGAGCTTGGGTTCTTGTCATCATTTTTAACACTGTTATCACAAGCGTGCTCTCTATCTGTCAGTAGTGCAACAGCTTAGTTGTTAAATTCAGCTGGGTAACAACTCTTGCCAAAAATTGCTATCAGTGAGGCAAACAGATAAAATACATGGAGTTTTTTGTGTTGCTGTTTTTTTCTTTCTTATTAAATGAAATTATTAAAAGCCAAGTCATACAGGTTTTCTTTGTGTTGTTTTAATCAGTGAATCTGCAGTAGCACATGTATTACAGGGGAATGTTATGGGAGGATGAAAATGATCATAAAAAGGCTTGAGACATGCAAGTAGGAATTTCAGGGGAAGGGAAAATGTATTTCTTAATGCAGTCTAGGTTCCAAGTTGCTCCCCAAAGCCAGCTCCAGCTTTTGTCACTGCAGATACAGTAAAGGGCAAGGAGACAAAATGTGTTAATCAGGGGTCTGTTCTGATTTTGTCACTTCTGATGGTCCTCTGCTTTAGAAGAGTGTGACTTTGCCACCAGCACAATGTTGAGCACAAAACCTCCAAGATCTCCAAGTCATTCAACTGCACACTTGTTTTTCCCTAACTTGTGCTATGGGCTGTGCATTACAATTCCTGGAGGGCTCCTGAGAAATCCATCTGCTGGGGCAGTGACCAGAGCAGGGATCACAGAAATGCCTCCTGCTGAGAGCTGCGTGGAACAATGTCCCTTGGACCACACTCAGCACACTGGGAGATTGCAGCAACACTGCAGGGAACTGATATCCTTGCATGCAATGATTCTTTTTCACATATTTTTGCCCCTCCAAAGAAAGCCCAGCTGCCAGGACAATGTTCACTGGTATTTGCCTCGAGATACCAACTCGTGTTTCCTGTGATGGTCAGGTAAAACATTAGAGAGGGTTTAATCCTTGCAGAGATGTTTGACTTCAGGCATTTATAACTCACAGGCAGGGACACCTTCCAATAAACCAGGTTGCTCAGAGCTCCAGCCAACCTGGCTTTGGACACTTCCAGGGATTGGACATCCACAACTTCTCTGGGTGACCTCTTCTGGTGCCTCATGATTCGAGTTCTCAAGAAATTACTGTTTGCCCTAGAAATCTGGAAATATAAACAGTTTTACTGTCTTGATTTACTGCTTGGCTTTCTGACTCTCTAAGGGATCATTCAAATAATGTTAATAAACTCCCTGGACCATAAAAGCCTTTTTTTTTTTTTCTAAAAAGAAGCATTTTTTTATTCATCACAAGGCTAAAGGAAGCAGAGTTTCCCAACATTGGTGAGTAAATCTGCATGCTCACAGCTCTTATTAAGAAAAATAAGAGTTATGGGAATTGGAAGACTCTGGAAAGGAAGTTTTAAGTCATTAAATAATTCTGATATCTCTATGAGGGCCTGCATTTTCTATCTATTTTATTTACAGCTTTCTGTCCCCTTTACATATCACAGGTTTTCACATGTTGCTTGATACCACACCAAACCTAGAGACCCTTGGCTGGGCACTGGACCCCTAAAACTGCTGTTAGGGTAGAAGGGAAAAGCAGACTTTTCCAGCATGTCCTGATTCCCATTTCACTGCACACCTCCCTTGTGATGGGAAAGTCATTCTGCTAAGGGAGAGACAGGTAAAAGAAACACTTTTTTGGAAAGTGATTTAAAAAATCCACCTGTGGCTTGTTTGGAGTGAACATCACAGGGAGTTGAAGGTCTGCAGAGTAGCTCTTCACTGCTGGAGGAAGATTTAACCTCTGTAGCAGTTGGTCTTTTTGCAGTGTGGGCTGTGTTTGTGAGCTCTCAGCCAAGGATATTCCCTCTGGTCCTGTGCCTGCCTGACTGGTAATTGGGAAAACCTTTGAAGTGTGAGCAGGAATTCTGATGATCTTTCAGCTTTGGGGTCATTACCAGACAAGAGGGTGACAGGATGGGTGACCATCTGCTTTTCTGGGAGACTTGCTGCCCTAGCTGGCACATAAAAGGTGCACTGTGTAGTAAATCCAGGAGGTTTTCTTTCTCCACAGAGGTGAGGGAGGCTGTATCTGGTGCTGTGACACTGACTGGGGACCTGGGTGCTGTGCTGGGAGGCACTGGAGGAGCTTGGCAGGTTAGACTCTTCCTTCACTGGACACAGTGGGACTGTGTTTTTTTTCTTGTTAGTCTCTGTACCTTGAGCCTCCCTCAAGCAAAGCAAGCCCAGGAGTACCTCAGCATTCCACAGGAACAAAGGCAGGCACATCCTCATGATTTGGCTGAAGTGAAGTTAGCACAGTTCAGCCTGACTCATGATTTAAAACTCAAATCAGACACCAAATCAAATAAATGAGGCTGCGAAACTTTGTTTTCTTTTGTCATGAACTGCTTCTATAAAGCATTCCTAGAAGCAAGGAACCCTTCCACTGATCAGTCTTCGTTAGCAGGGGTAAACAAGGATACAGCCCCAGCATTTCACACAATCCTACAGGGATGAACTGAACAAACTGGTTTGTTTCCACCACTTCAAAAGACAGATGAAGTAGAAAATTAATTATAATATTGATTCCAGATTAGCCAAGTTAAATTAAATGGTTTGTTCAATACCAGGTGATTTTTAAAACGTATTATACAGTGCATTATTTATGATCTCCACTTAAACAAAAAGACCCAAATATTTTATGCCATTAAAGAAAAGGGCTGTGAGTTACAGCTCTGCAGGCTAAGTGAGTGGGCTAGATGCACTCCTGGAGATATTTCCTCTACAAAGAACACAGGAATGACCTTAGGAGAGCAGACAGAGGACCCATCTAGTCTCGTGCCTTGTCTCAGGCAGTGGTCACTCACAGAGAGTTGTAGAAGAGTATTAAAAAGGGCAAATGCACAACTGTATTTTCTCAAAACAAATTTTCCTGGTTTCCAGCTATAGATGGAGAAAGGCTTGCACCATCAAATACAGCTTTCTCTAGATGTAACCACACGGTGTAACAGCTTTCTCTAGATGTAACAGCTTTCTCTAGATGTAACCACAATGTCACTGAAATCAGTGGGATTGCAATAGATTTACACTGCTGAAACAAATATGAGATACAGCTTCTAGCTTCCCACCTGGAGAATGTCATTGAGTTCCTCACTGACTAAAAAAGAAATAAGCTGGAAAAGGTGATTTTATTGCATCATCCCTCAATAAGACCAAATGGACACCTTTAACAGGAGTCAGACTACAGCAAAAGCCAGGAGTGTAGTAGCATGTCAGTGATAAGACTCACACACCAAGATTATGAAGATGAATTACACAGTGGTTTGGCATTTCTTTGACTCTAAAGATTTCTGTAGACAATCTGAGATTTAGATATAAAATGTTTCTGCCTGATAGAGCTGCTCATTTGTTTGCTGTATCTTGCTGATGTTTTCCCCTAAACTGATATGTTTAAATGACATCTAAAGTTTATGTCCTGCAGTCCTATCCCCACTGACACTCCTTAGGCAGCAGAAAATGAAAAGAGATTAGTGTCTCTGAGCTGAAGAGACTTGGCTTGACAATTTCCAAGGGTAGCCAGCATCTCACGATTGTAACTATAACCATGTGCATCTCATGATCCAAAATTTTGTCCTTGGCACTGAAGAGTCAATAGGCCGGTGCCAAGATGTGTTCATGAGGATGGAAAAGCAATAAAAAGTTTTGTTCTCAGCAGTCCCTGTGTGGCCTGTTTCTCATCAATTCCCCACTGCTTGTGTTCCTGACCCATGTCACAAAATCCTGACCACGTATTGCTGCTACAAAGGCTGCAGCCTTCTCTCCCACTTTCTGGGATGTTCTGTAGCCACCAAAACAGCCACAAGTTTCCTGTGAGGATCGCAGTGTGGCAGATCTGGGGCTCATCTGTCTCCCTCTGGCAAAACACGAGTGCAGGAAGAAGCTTAGCTGGGTTGTGAGCCACAGTTTTTTTCACAGTTCTTCACAATATTTGGCATTTTTCGTCATGTCCCCAGTCCAGGAGGTAAGTGGCTTCATGCAGACCTCAGAGCAATCAAACAGGTGAACAAAACAATCCCTTGAAATGAATGTGTTGGAAAGATCAAATCCAGAAAGCTATTGATCAATTTTTGGTTTCCTGTTTGAAAATATCTGTGGCTTTGCAACTAATATCATAATTTGGGTTGTGTTTGAGTCTGGTTGATGATCTTTAATTACTGAAAAGTTGGCTGAGATCAGTTGGCAAAAAGAGTTGAGAATAGTTCTTGTCTAGCTATCTTTGACATGATACTGATATTTGAGTTTCCTGTGCAGAGCAGAGGAGTTCAATGTATGAGATGTACAAGTCAGACCTGGTTTGCAGCATATTTTCCTTTGATATGGGAGAACTTCCTGGGAGAAAGGTGTCAAAAGTGTGCTACAGAGGGTGTCTGTGCAGCAAGGCAGGGAAAGTACCTGCAGTCATACAAGGCAGCTGTGCCATGGAAAGAAGGCAGAATCCTTGAGCATAGCAGAGCTTTTCCCCTACCTGTATTTTTCTATTTTCTTAGCTGTTTTTTTGGATGGAATCCCAGGCAAATCTCTTCTCTGTGGTGGTGAGTCAGTGGGAATGCTCTGTGCATACTCATTAGACTTCAAAATCCTCATGCATAAAGAAGGGCTCACAGTCAGGGCAAGTGACAGCGTTCAACCAACTGCATTCCTATTGAATCTCTTTTATGTCCAGTGCTAAGAATTGCCACACTTTAAGTTGTAGTTTGGTTGTGGGGTTTGGGGTTTTTGCTTCCTTTTAGCATGTGTTTTCTCACTGGGAAATACTGTGCTGTTTGGTAGATGTTAAGCAATTAATAAACTGGCATATTTTGCATCCCATTATGTGGAAAGAAAGACAGAGCTCTTCTTGTGTGTGCAGATAAAGGCAGCAACATCTAATTCCCTCTGCACTGCTGAAACATGTCTGGTCTGTGCTAGACTTGCACAGTCCTGCTGCTGCAGGATTGGGGTTTTTAATGCCACATGTATTGGACTATCTTACACTGTGTGCTATTTTAAAGGATTTTTTGTTTCATTATTCAAAGCTGTCAGGAAATGATTTTTTCATCATTTATCTTACCCTTTTTTTTTTGTATTAGTAATCCTGTATAGTAATCCTATATGGCAAGTCAGTTTTGTCATTGGCTTGGGATACAAAACATTTTATTTCATACTCTGCTGCAAAATATGTCATATGATTTTGGGTGCTGTGTGTTTGTAAGAGCCTTTTGCTGTAAACAGGTCACAGGCAAGTAAAGATTGCTCTAGCACTTTGATTACCTTGCAAAATTTGTGTTTGAAATTTATGTGACATTTATTTAGAGAATTTTGGGGAAAAAAACCCACAACCAAATAACCCTAATCCTGTAGTCATTAATTTAGGGCCACATATCCTTCACAGGACTCTCTACAGAACAATTTTCAAATCTGGATTGAGAGCTCTGACATGGGTCTCAGTGCAGGCATGGCCAGATCCTCCTCTGGAATCATCTGCCCAGGACTTCTGCTGCACAGTTTACCAATAATCAGGGAACCATATGCTGTATCTCATAGTCAAATTGAAACAGCCTTCATTTCCACCAATAAGAGTAGTAGGAATAATTTCTTATTTTGCATTTAATTAGGAAAAATGAGTAGAGAGTGAGTCATTTTCTTTTATATGACAATTAGAAGTGTGCCAAAAAATTCAGTCTGGAATTTATGTTCAGCTATCCTTTGCAATTAGTCATCGTATTTACTGCCAAATAAATGTGTTTTTTAGCAGAATTTCTGTGAAACTGCAATTACAACTAGGGACTGAGTAGATTAATCCCATCTGCATGTTTCGTGTGGATCTTCCCACAGACATTCTGCATCCCCTCCCCACATGCTCTATTCATGGTTGACTTACTGAATCCAGTAAAATTGGGAGAAGAAAATTCTCTACTTTCTTCAAATGAGAAACTGAGTTAATATAACTTAACTTTATTTACAAAAAAAAAAAAATCCCTTTTCCTATGCCACCTACTATCATGGCAATTTGAGCAGGCAGAATGCATCATTTTCTTTTGGAAAATGAGGATAATATTGGTTGGAGTTCAGGACCTAATCCTTCATACATTTCTCCCTTTGCTAAAAACAGGGTGATTTAGAAGAGAAAGGACTAAAGGATCAGACCATGGCACAGAGAACAATTGAAGTATTGCATGAGGTGAAAGGGATAATAAATCATGTCAGGATTAACTTCTTGGTTTTCTTTTTTTTTTTTTTTGAGACAGTATGTGCTTCCAGAAACTCCTCTCCTTTAAAACAAGTACAGTCCAGAGGTTTCTTTCGTGAGAACTAATTGGGATTATTTGCTGTAGCAGTTGTTGGGTGATAAATTCAGATGATGCTTTGTGAACGTCAAGAATCATGTTTTGCACTTGTATACAATACACAAAACCCTGCCAGGTATAAATAACACTGTGCACTGGTGAGGTCTTTGTGCAGCAGGAAAAATGTCTCTCAGGCATATTCATAAACCCCCTCACTGCAGCACATCCATGAATAAATGAGTTGATATCAGAGCTGGACAGAGAACTGAGCACTGCCCTTTCTGCTCCCCTGGGCTGCTCCTGGGCACTTTTTTGGCTCATGGTAGTCAGTGCTCTCTCAGGAACAGAGAGGAACAGTTTGGGGCACATTGGGGCTATGACCCTTCCAAAGATGACCATCATGCTTTAGTCTCTGAAATAGAGAATAAGTTAAATTGAATGAATAAGTTCTGGCCTCTTTTATTGAACTAAATGTAGTTTTTCGTCATCATTTGCTGAGGCTCATGTTGGTCCTATGTTTTTCATAAGAAAAAGTTTCTCAACTGTCTGAGAAAAGAGTTGTTTGAAACTAAGGATCATGAATTCAGCTTGGCATATTCATTATTACTAATGGTAAATCTGTTAATTGTGGTCATCTTTAAGTTCTTTGTTAAGTTACTTTTTGAAAGTGAAAAATATCCAAAGGAAATATTTTCTGAAATGTTACTGAAATGTTTCACAAAACCTACCCAGTCAGAAGGCCTCGTTCACATTTGCAGGTTGATATTTCTGCAAATATTGCTCTTTTGACATGTCTTAGGGAGTTAAACTGTGCCCATATGATGATTACAGCCATTTGCTGGACCATCTGTCTTTCAGGACTATCAGAAAGTCTAGATGGATGATACTGTAATTTGGAACAAGGTATTTCATTCCCTTGAATTTACTAATGTCAGACAATATATAGCTCAGCTCTATTTTTGGTAATGATGATCTAATTGCCCCAGCCAGACTGTGTCACCTCATTGGGAATATAGATTTGTGTGATGGCTGCTCAGTCATGAGGAGGCCTAGAAGGGGTCATGCTAAAAAAAACCAATCATATGGTTGTACAAATGATATCTTCAAAATGCAGTGGGTCGTGAGTGATCCATTTATTTCCTCCTCACCTGAGCAATGAGCAGGTCCATAGTGCAGGGGGGACAGTGGCCCCCACTGTGCAGCACAGGTCGTGTGGAGACACCACAGGACAGTGAGAGAAAACCTGAGGTTGGAGGTTCTGCAGAAAGGTGGCCCAAACCCCCTCCAAGCAGGGCTGAATTGCAGTTCCATCATGTTACTCAGGGCCTCATGCAGCCCAGCTGTGAAACTCTTCAAGGGTGGGGATGGCAGCCTCTCTAGCCCCTGTTGCAAAGATTTACCACTCCTGTTATGATGATTTTTCATATTTTTCGTAGTCTTTTCAGAATTTCCCGTGTTACAGCTCGTGGCCTTTCCTCTTGGACTTTGTTGACCATGAGAGGACTACCAAGAAATCTTTCTCTGTTCAACAAAGGTCCATAAAAGCAAAGAAAAGAAGACTCAGAAGCATGAGAGACCCTCCCATTCATTACCAGTGTTCACATAAAAGTTGCCTGTACCTTGATCAGCAGAATCAGGCTGCATGCAGGGATAAAGTCCCTTACACACACAGGTATCCTTGCCCAGTCTTTAATGCTGGTTGTTTTTCCACTGGATCCTCTATCCTATTCATTCTCCAAGCTTGGTGACTTCAGACATTAAGCAGAGCTTGCCTAGTGAAGTCTTCTTCAAGATTAGTTGCAGAGGGTGAGACTGACATAGTGAATTTTGGATCAGTCATCTCAGATTAGAAGCAAATTTGGACATTCATCTGTCTAGCCCTAATTATACTTTTGTAAAACAAGGATAATAATTCTTACTTCCTTAAAAACAGTTGTTTGGAAGATTCCATAAGAGACTGCAAGTCTCAGGAGAGGTGATGTCCAGGCAGGCTGGTGACAGAGCCATGCCCAGTCCTTGCAGGCAGGAATGGGAGCTTGAAGCAGTGCTGAAGGGCTGAGCTTTGCCCTGGAGGATGCTGCAGAGGATGTGCAAATCCACCATGTGAACAGTGGGAGAGCCCAGACTTCACAAAGTACTCAGACCTCATCTGGGGGTGTAGAAATGCTAATGGAAAACTTTCAAGGGAGTTAATAACCTTTAACCATAATGAGAGTTGAGTGGTGAGTTATGAAAAGATGAGATATACAAATAGAATAAAAAAATATCAATGAAATAGTACCATCCAGCATGCCCACAGTGTGAAACAAATTTTGTGAAATAAAAGAGACACAGTTTTAGAGAAGGATATGCTAAACCTAGGACATGATAGTGTATCCAAGTGCTTTCAGCCTGAGGAGACAGTGTAAGTCTTGGCCTTTTCTAATTCCTGAGACCTGACTTTGCCACCTGGGTCATTTAGTATGTCTTCTTTTAAGCATTTAACAGTATTAGTATTAAAGCATCCAAACCTGGGCAAACATTTTTGCAGGCCAGCTATATTAGCACTCATCTGTAACAAACCTGCTGCATATTCAGATTATTCCTGTGGTGCTTTGGAGAATCAGCTGGTAATGGGCATTTTGCTGGGCATGTGGAGATGTGTGATTTGTGGTGAAGGACAGACCAGCCATGCATCTGAGCAGATGGTGGTCATTACTTGTGCCAACATGTGACTGCATTTAATTACAACAGGAGTGCTGAGGCAGATTATTTCTCTGGGCTCCTCACATATATCTTCCTAGCAAAGTGAGTGAGTGTTCAAGGAAGCATTGCATTTAAGGATCAGAGCTGAAACAGACTCACTGCTATATGACACAGTGTCTAATATTCAGAAATTCCTATTCTCATATACATTTGCAGATAGTTCTGCCACTTGAGAGCAACAGAATATCTTCTTCTCAATGTGCAGTGACCACTGAATGCAATCGAATTTGATGGAAGCTACATTTTTCCACGAGTTCATGAAGCAAGAGAGCAAACTGACTGCTCATAATAAATATGCCTGCACACCTTAAAACACAAATGCTGTTTGCCATTTTGAACCACATTATATGGAATTATCTGTAATGCAACATGATTTCATCTTGGGAGCCTCACTGTTTTATGTTTATATGCTCTCACTAAGTCATATTTTCAATTTTTATGGGTTATTTTATTATTGTTTTGCTAATGACACTTAAACCTCTTTGTTTCTCCCTCATAATGCATCCTCAGTGACGGATAGTGTGGTCTCTTGGCTGTGAGTTTGCGGCTGTGGAATAATTTTTAGCAATTAAGCACGTTATTGATTAAACTGTTCCTTCTGTTCCATGATTCATGTCACCAGACAGTGCACAGGGAGCGAAAAAACAGCTGCAAAGAGAACAAGGTGTGGAAAATGAGGGTTGTGTCGGATCCTTCCTCATCAACCCCAGCTTTCACAGACAGCTCTCAGCCTCAACAGCATCTTGTAGCCAGCAGCCCAGGGTGAAATGCTCCAGTAGAAAACCACGTACCACCTGCAGAATTAGCAGATAAAGTGAGTGCTGCTGGAAGCAGCACTGAGATTTCCTATGTGCTTTGAGGTATGGACTGGAAAAGGGGCAAAAAGTTACAGGCTTAGCAGTCTCTGGCACTGCATGGCCTCGCCTGCCTATATGGCTGGGGAATAGGCTCGCAGGAGCAGCTCTGTCTGGGATTCAGAGGCTGCTTTGTACTTAGAGAAGGTACAGCCAGCATGCCTGGAAGTGTTCAAAAAATGAGTAGAGGTGATACTTCACCACGTGGTTTAGTGGGCACGGTGGTGTTTGGTCGAAGGTTGGACTTGATGATCTTAAAGATCTTTTCCAACCTTGATGATTCTATGATTCTAAAGGCCTTTCTAGTTATTTCAGAGATTCATCTGTCTGCCTTTATTCTAGGTTCCATGCTGTCTGCATTGTGTCCTGTAGCTTGGATTTCCATGGGCCAGCACATAATTTTAATATCAAGGGAATAATGATGAAACCATCTGAAAGCATTTGCTCCCTTATGAATGTAAGAAATCTGTGAAAATAAAGTCCTTTCTTCAGTAATAAAATCTTTTGTTTGTAGCCATATGGCTGATTTTGCTGCCCACAGTTGCTGGATCATTTCCTAAACCTGGCTCCCTACCCTAGGCCAGGCTGGGGAAGGCATGTTCTCCTGCTGAGGAGGAGCTGGAGGCAACACAAAGTCCTGCAATTTATTCTTTGAAGCTTTGCATGCAGCTGACCTCCACTTAAGCATGTTGTACTACATAAATATTTCAAGTGAGCCGTGAATCAAGATGAATCTGTTAGGTGACTACCAAATCATTAGCAGTGCAGGATGTAATAAAGTTGATGCTGGGGTTTTATTAAACAGGGCGGGTTGGTCGTTAAGGCACAGTAATGGTGTTGTGTAAATGTGGGAGCAAAACCAAATTTCCTCTGGGTGTCTCATCTTGAACAGGCAGTAATGGTAGGAATGGCAAGTGGCAAGGCAGGAAGTCAGGCCTGGTTAAAACAGCTGTAGTGACTGAATTGTGATTAACAGATTTTCTGCATCTCTTCTCACAAGGAAGATGATGCCAAACCTTATCTTCTGTTAGGCCCCAAAACCATAATTTGGTTAGTGCTAGGAGAGCAGATTTGTCAGAGTCAAAACCAAACACTGAAGAGAACACAGAGCTGGGGAGCAAGGCAAAACTCAGGGTTTGCAGCAAGTACCCAAATGTCTAATCTTCTCCTTTTTTTGGTAGTAACAGAATAAAGACAGTCAACAGAACCTTTATAATTCATTGTCAAAATAGACTTTTAGAGAACAAATAGGAAAACCTCCAGAATCTACTAATTCTTTTTGTGCTTGGAATTTCCCTAGTTTATAATCATCATCCACTTAATTTATTCCTTTTGTTTGTGCCCCCACATAGTCTGAGTTTGTGCTATGAACTAGATTAAAAAAACAAAGCCACACTTGGAAAGAATTACTTGGCTAAGAGCTGAAAAGTTCATTATACTGAAGGCATTTCCTTTGTGTGCTTTTCTGTGAATTCCAACGATGAGAACATCAGCCTGTGTAACAAATGGAGCCAGGATTTGTATTCAAGCAGGAATTCCTGCCCTGTGTCCTTACAGGGAGGGCTGGCACTGCTGTCCCATCTCTTGGTGGGCTGGGGTTGGTCACCCAGAGACCAGGGAGATGGAATGACCTTCACCAACACTCTCTTCTTGTCTCTGCTGTCAGCAGCTTGCTCCCCCCTTCTCCTGCTGGAACTCAAGCTTTCTGTGACTTTTAGGCCATCACTATTGATTTCATAACTATTTTGAGTTCCTGATGATTTTTTTTTCTTACTTCTTGCAAATTAATCTCTTGAGATATTTGTGTTGATTTTCCTGCATATTGCCATTGTAGTCTTGTTCAATCTCGTTTGTATCTCAAATAGCAACTTCACCACTCCTTCTCTCATGTTTTCTGATGAAAATACTGCTTTTATAATCTTGACATTCCCTTTAGCATTGAATTCCTCACTGGCTTTTCTTACCCTTTCATAAAAATGTATTTCAGGGATCCATTCAAATGATGGATCCAACACACCCCTGGCTGCAGTGATTCTCTAGCCAGGATGGGAGCTTTCTTTCTTTGATAATTTTTCCCTTTTTCATTTAAAAACAAATTCTGAAGATTTAACTTTTTTTTTTTCCTGCTACTTGCTAGGAGAAGCATTTTTTGTTCATCAGTTTCTCACCCCTAGCGTTCTTCTTGAAATATCACCCACCCTCTGCTTCAGATTGTTTCCTTCTTTGCAGTCTGGAGCCTTTATAAATACAGTAATTACAGGTGAAATGCTAACATGACATTTTCCAATAGCTAAATTTTGCAAACCAGAATTATATAGTTTTTTGGAAAAAAAAAAAAGTCCATGATGACTTTAGAAAGTGATAGACTGATAGACAGTATAAAAGTGTTTTACTAAAGAATTTATGCAAATGTGTGTTTTAGCTGATGGTTTTGCCCTGTATTTTGTAACACACTGTCCTTAGCTGAAGCTAACATATTTTTTGCATTGCTTATTTTTGTGAGCAGTTGCTAACTTGTGATTTAAGTGATCAATTTATAACTCTCTGAGGTTTCTACCTTATTTTATGGTGATTTATTTTTGTATAGAATTTACTTTTACTGCAAGTGACATTTCAAGAGTGTATTGCAGTCTCTGGAGTCCTTGAACTATTTCCAAGCAGTGAGCCTGCTGAGGTTTAAGCCAGTTTGGAAATCTGTCTGTTGAGTTGATGGATTATAGTCCATGTAGTGAGCACTCAGCCTCCACAAGGTTCATGGCATCTTCACCTTTAAGTATCTAATTTATGTGGAAATGCCAATAAATTATTTAGAAGGACATGCTTGCTGATATCAGCAGTTCTGGAGCAACTAAAAATGGTATGACTTTGAAAATCATTGGAAATGTTGGCAGATCTTCAACAATTCTTTATGGGTTCCAGGTATTAAATATTTTAGAAGAAAAAAAGGTGGGTTTTATTCTTTTCCCCAAGATTTTCCTGTCAGCTCTTCGGGAGTGTATCAGATTGCTCTTGGAGTAAAGTTCACATTGATTCTGGAAAAGCATGCGTCCCAGAAATATGTGAGAGGAGAGCAAACGTTCAATAAAATAGAAATATAAAAGAGCTTCTTCCTTACTTCCTGGCTCATTAAGGATTTGTTCCTGAGTTTGCAGAAACCTCACACCTCTACCCACAAACTTCACATGGGTACATTTATAGGGGCTAGGCAAGGATCCAGGTTAGCACAACATGCAGAGCAGTTGACGATGTAGAAATTTGCCCTGAAAGCCCAGGTAATCCTGCTGGAGAATTGCAAATGTTGACTCTTCAGGTTAAATACCTAAATCTGTCTGAAGGTATCTATCGACACAGCAGTGTTTTTGCAAGTGCTGAACACCTAAGTTCTTTATTAAATCAACAGGAATTTGAAAATCACCCTGTAGGCTCAGTCTGATAAAATTAACATTTATTAACGTACCAGCTTTAGAAGAGAGAGAAAAACCCAGTTGTGCCTCCTCTGCACTTGGGGTTTGTAAGATACCACCACTCAGAGGACCATTTGCAACTCTCTCTTTCCCCCAAAACAACTTCTTTTCCCCCCACACCAAGGTATCCCTGAAAGCAGAAAAAACAAGCAAAGGAAATATAGAAAGGAAAAATGTAGCTTGGATAATTTTTATTTGATTGCAAATGCAAATTGTCATTGCACTGCTATGTTAGATTAATAAAAGGCAGGTGCTACTGGGCTGCCTCCCCATTGAGTGGCTGTTCAGAACCAGGACTTCTGCCTTTGTGTCACTCTAAAGGTTGGGGCATTATTTGGCCATCTATTCTAAAAAGAAACATGAGATGTAGAAGGTGATTGTCCTTTTACTATTTTATTTCATATTTATAGCAAATAAGCAGTTGCTGAAAACTGGACTGAATTTTAACTTCATGCACAAATGAGAAAACAAGTGGTACTGCAGATAATATTTTACAGAAATATGACACAGTTTATTGATTTTCTTTAATGCTGAGATTCACAGGAGTAGTGGTGCAGATTTGTCCTTAGCTGGGACCTGTTTATCTAAAACTTTAATGACTAATCTTTTTTTTTTTTTCCTTGCAAAGTCTAATTGAATTTTGCAGACAGGATTAGATCTTTAAGCTCTGAGGCATTGATGGGAATGATTATGGAAGACCAAACTGAAGCAATTGCCTGTTATTCACAGCGACAGCACAGCAAGCTCCTTTCTAAGGGTGTCATGTGCAAGCAGCTGTTAACTTCGCATGGATCTGGCTTTGGACTTCCCAGCAATTTGGAAAGCTCGTGGGTTTTCACCTGAAATAGTCACTGTGGGACACAGAGCCCAGTTTCTGTGTGTGAACACACACTGCCAGGGAGGGGGGAGCAATGGGAGGTACCCAGTGCCACCTGCTTGTGCTGTACTGGTTGCTACCAACTTCTGCACCCCTGTGTTAACTCATTTCCTCTTTCAAAGGAGATATCCATCACATGTGTGTGCAAGGATCTTATTCTAACCAGTAAACATATGGTGAGCATAGCTGAATTTTGCTGTGGCCAGAATACTGAATCTTTAGGTGTGAATCTGCTGCAGGGCATTGCCTTGAGGCAGGATGAGGCAGCACAAGACAGAGCTTCCTGAAACAGATCCTAATTCACATGAATTTGGTTCGTATTCACAAATTAACTCTTTGACATTGTGGAAATATGTAGAGGTAAAGGAACACTTGAAAAGCCCTTTCTTATGCACAGGGTTGGTAGAATCACTTTAAAAATTTCAGAGACTGTCGTGGGTTTTGTCTGCTGGCTGTGTCAGAGGTGCACTCGTGATGCTAAAACATTTCAGGTTGTCAGCAGTGACTTGCTTAACAGGGGCTTTAGGGTCAACATTGCCTCTTCTAATTAAGCCCTTTACAAGTAATGTCAGAACAATTTCTAACACAGGGAGGTCACAGTTATGACGAAAACATTTACTGTCCACCGCCAAGACTGAGGAGAATTTAAAAATCTGGTTATTAAGCAGAGTGATAGTCACTAGTGGTAAATTCTCTTTTATTTGTGGTGGGTATATATCTAATGCCTGTATCTCACTCTCTCGAGGCAATGCCAACTCAAGTATCACCATCTTCTTTGGAAGCTGCAGCAAATCCTGGTAACTGCTAATTTATCCAATCATTCCATTACCTCACTGGGAAGCTGGCTGAATTTAGAGGAATCTGTAAATAAATGAATAGTCTGAGGAAGAATAATATCTGAGAAAGGAGTAAAGAAGTGATGTTAGTATTGGAAATATCCTTTTTGAACAATTATGTTTCTGTTGTGGTCAATTGTGGTCAGTTATGGTCATTACATTTCGTTCCCACATACGCTTCTTAGCTGCTGCAGGAATGCTTTTACTTTTGCATTTATTTTCAAGCATTTTTCAAATTCTTTAATGTGTGCTGGGCTTTCCCTTTTAGTTCTCTCTGGAAACATTCCTCAAAGACAAGTAAGGACCTCTCTGTCTCAGGCACTGTATCTCTGATAGGTGCCTTGATGAGGAAGGAACCATCTGTCTGAGAGCAGCTGACATTCAAGTAGGGGGAAAGACAATTTAGAGCTACAAACCAAAATAAAACGAATGGTTGTATCCTACCATGTATTACAGCATCATCCAGAGGAGCCTTGTTAGTCAAACTGAATGAGCTGCCTCTCAAAATGCTTAATCTGAGCACTCCCAATCTAAACAGCAGCAATAGAGATTGTCATATGTTATTCTCCCTGAATACCTTTAAGAAGGGTGCAGGTATGTGAAACTACAGTTGTATAAATGGTTCTGAAACAAGAAAAATTCAGTATGAAAAACAATGAAAAGGGCAGTAAGGATGAAGATGGAAGTACAAGATCTCTTTCCAGTTTAGTTTTAATCACCACCAAGTCTATTGGAGAAGTGAAAACACAGTATGAGCAATTGATATAGAAGTATTTTTTCCAAATATGTTAATGTCTTTATTACAAAGTAGCACCTGCTGCTGCATTGGAGGTTATTAGATTGTGTGTGCATGGAGCAATACCCTTCAAGGAATTTAGATTAATAACCCATAATAAATCATATATCACAAGTGTATGCAGTTAATATCAAGATTAATTATGCAGTGACTTGTAAGTCATTATATCATAGATATCAATGTAGAGATTTAATTTTTCTCTAAAAACTGATGAATTCTGATATAACTGTTTAACTATTTATAAGCCCCTTGAGATGCAGGCTAAAGCAAGGCAAGGCAACTGTGACATTGCTTTGCTTCTGTAATGCAGAGGTTAAATCTACACCATCAATCATATAGAAATTTAATTGGAGTTTTTGTTTTCTTTCCCAACCTTGCAAACACCTTTTGTTGTGTTTTGTCTTATAAAGTTTGTGGTAGCACCCCCTTTTTCTCATTTTTATGCTCCTGATAATCTTCTCTTGTAACAGTATACTGTGGCACGTTTTTATCTGATTCATTAGAATTACTAAAAAGCAGGAAAACACAGGATATATTCGCCCATGTTTATGAAGTTTTATGAGCTCTTTAATATACGGTGTCAAATATAATTTATATTCTTGAGCCATTAGCGTGTTGTGTTAGGTTTGAGAGGCCAGGTTTTGTTAGTGGGGGGCTGCAGGTGTGGTTTCTGTGGGAAGCTGCTGGAAGCTTCCCTGTGACCAGCAGAGCCAATGCCAGGCAGCTCCAGGACAGAGCCACCACTGGCCAAGCACCTCCCTGTGCTGCCTGCAGGGAGGAGGCAGAGCCTGGGGATGAGGGAGGGGTGGGAGGAAGGTGGTTTTAAGATTTAAAGATTTATTTATTATCCTGCTCTGATTTATTGGTAATAAATTCAGTTTATATCCCCAAGCTGAGTCTGTTTTGCCCACGATGGTGTTTGGTGAGTGACCTCTCCCTATCTATATCTCAACTCATTAACCCTTTGTTGTTTTATCTCTCCCCTGTCCAGCTGTGGAGGGGAATGATAGAGTGGCTTTGGTGATTGTCTGGCATCCAGCCAGGGCCAACCCACCACGCATGTGAAACATCACAATATTTCATTTCCTTTCCTAATTAAGGGCCAGATCCACTTTTTGGACAGACACCCAAGAGCTGGGCTCAGCTCCCTACACTGTGCAGAGAGGGCTGGGTGCTGCAGGGAGCTGTGCAGGAGTTTGTGCACAGGGCAGGCATCTTCCTGCCAGGGAAAGGATATCCTTGTTTGGACACCCATGTTGGATCTTGGGTCTTCCTCTGCAGAGCAATTATTTATGTTGGGAAGTCATTCACCAAAATGTGTAGGAAGTGCTGAAATACTCATACCTGCATCCCACTGAAGTACATGGGACTTGAACACAACCCTAAATGGTTACAGAAAAGTATCCTGTTGCCATGCTTTTAGCCTTCTGATGTTTGCCTTTGAGAAATTCCTTTCCCACGCCTTTTCTGTAAACAATATAGATGTTTACATTCTTTCATGGGGGTGGAGTTCTCTTGATGGACACCTGTCTTGACCAATGTGATTGGAGAGGTGTTGACCTTGCTTACCAATCACTTGGCTTGCTTGCTATACTATATAATGGAGTCAGTGATGTAATAAAGTTAGTCCTCTTGGTTGAACTGATGTCAGAGTCCGTGTGGTGAATCTAGTGTGTCACTGTGACAGTATCCTATTAAATGCTTTTCATTAATTCATCTACAGCTGAGCCTGTGGGCATGTGGGGCCAAAGGAAACCACTGCCCTTTCCTGGCAATATTTTCCCTGTAGATGTAGGAGATCATCCTACGAGAAAGGAGAGAGAAAAGCCATTGTGCAGGATCATGCATTAACTGACAACAGCTTTTCTTTATTTGTACCAAAAAGATTGAGCTAAGTAATAAATACAGTTAGTAATTAGGAGCAGCCCATAATGTGCAGTGTTAAGTTTGTGTTTGGATGAAGAAATGAACAATACTTTGAGGCACATTGCAGTTACTGAATGAAATATTGACTGACAAGCAAAGCCTGATTATGATAGTCACATTTTATTTTTTCTGGAAGCTACATATTTTCTATTCCTTTGCTTAATTTCTCATATTTCTATTAAATATATGTATATATTTATCTATATAAATTGCCTACATGCACACATGGCCGACACTTGCAGTTTGGAACTGCACACATCATGCCTTACACCCCACACCATCCCTCCGAGCTCAGAGCTTGACTGGTGCACAAAGGGTGATGAGTGCCACCTGGACTAAGGTAAAAGTCATCCCTAATGGGCATGGGAAGCACTTTTCCAGAGGCTGATTCCAAGTGTGCTCCCCATGAGCAGGCAGACCAAGCACCCCACCTCTTGCTGGTCCCGTGTCCGCCCATGGCAGCGTCCTCTGCCAAATCAGGCTCTGTGAAAGGTGCTCAGGCAGTTTGCTGTGAGGGAAACGGGATTCTTCTCCCCTCTGCATCAAATGCTTTAATAATTTTAAGTGAAAGCAGCAAGCTGGAACCACGTGTGGTATCCATTCATGCAGCATACCAGGAGTTAATAAAACACACGGGGACCACATCCACCTGTGCAGAGCAGCAGATAACTGACAGCACACCCGCTGCTGTTCTCTAAGCCAAGTTCAAATGCTCCTGGCCTGCCAAGGCGATGGAACAGCTGATTAGATGTTACCTCCCTCTCCTCTTACTCGGAATTCTGCCCTTCCACCCCCCCTTGCTGGTCACACCGCAGATGTGCTGCCCCTGGGCACGGATGCAAGGCCAGCTGCAGCTCGGGGATGCGTTTTGTTACTGGCACAGTGCAGAGAGGGTGTTGCTGGCAAGGGAGAGCTGAGCAGGCAGCAGGAGAGCTCTGGCCTGTCCTGCTGAGCACAAATAAGGGGAGCTGCACCCTTCTCTGTGCCCTACCCAGCAAACCTCTTGTGTGTTAGGCTCAGCTTCAAGGCTGCTCCCCTACCTCAAATTTATTGTGGCGGATTGTGGGTTTTTTGCTGTATGTGAAGAAAGGAAGATGGTTTTTAAATGATACTCAAATTGACAGGTGCTTAGGCACTGGGCATCAATCTTCACACGTGTTTGGGAGCCTTGCCTGCAGGCAAACTGAGGGCAGTCAAGAACCTAAATGACTTTTAACAACCTAACCCTGCTTTTGATGCAATTGCCCAAATATCTTGCATAGATGACCTAGTAAACCCTCCATATTACCCAAAAACTGTGTTCTGAGAGTGAGAGTGTTTCATCTCCTCATACTATGGAAGGCAAAATTATTGGCCAAACAGTGGCAGCAGAAGCCATGAAGCAGTGAGGAAGCAGGAAGATGCAACTTTGGGTATCAGCATCGATACTGAGGGAGGTTAATGAGTTGTCCATTACTGGATCAAAAATTGGATCCACACCACGGGCTCCCACCCTACATGGTTCACTTCTACCATGGAGAGATCAACTGATAGGGAGAGAGATTAGTTAAAAATCAGAAAAATTAACTAGTGCAAGCATGAAGTAGTCTGTAAAAATTAAACTTTTTTCAACCATTTCTCTCATTTGGTTTTTCTACTTTTTTTTCAGGACATGCGTTTTCTGGTTTCAGAATTTTAATTCTTATTATAAAGTTTAATGTAAGTGAAAATGTAGTTGTGTTATAATTAGGAGATATGTAAGTGTGGATGCTACAGAATATGAGAGGCTCATGTGAAGTCCATGCTGTGCATGAACCCAAGCACAGAAGTTTCACAGACCCATCTTTTGAGATTTTCTGAGTTCAGAATTTTTGTTGTTAAAGGATCAGGATTATATCAAGATGTCTTTCATTCCCATGGGAGATAATTACTTCCTGTCAGGATGGCAAATGTTCTCATTTCCCTTGAAAAGTTATAGGACAAATGTTAAGTACCTCCTGTAATTTCACAAAGAAATTTGATAGAAGCCTCCAGCTATTTTTTTCTGTCTGTGTTGGGCATTTTTTGTTGTTCTAGAAGCTGATGGCAAGGTACAGGCTGTAGCACAGGGGCTCATTAGGGCCTTGGAAGATTGATTATTTTGCACTCCACGTCTTCAGCCTGCGAAGGGGATGGGCTGTGCTGTGGTGGAATTTGCACTCAGAGCCCCTCCTCACGTGGCACTTGCAGCTGGACTTGGCATTGCTGGAATTGTGTCACCAGACCCCAGGGGAAAAAAAAAAAAAAAAAGTAGAACTGGGCTTATTCCCTGTAAAGAAATTTTTTTTAGTGTATTTTTTACAGAAGCACGACAGAAGGAAACAGCATCCAACTCTTTGTCCTATTACCCAGGAGAGGTTATTCTCTCTCACAAGAGGGAAAAAAAAAATACCAAAATCACGAATAAATGGTGATGAAGCCATTAAACAAATGGAAATTAAGGGGAAAGTGGGAATGAGATGCTGTTGATGTGAATTTTAAGAGTCCTTCACAAAGGCTTATATAAGAGAATGAACTAGATTCTGATTATGTTTTTGAATTCATTCCAATAAAATGAGAAAAAAGGAACAATCCTATGTTTGTACTGCCCCATTAGTTTGCTGTGAGTTTTCCTGTACATAAGATGACTTTTTCATTTTGCATTATAAGACAATATTTTAAAAGGCAAAATACTGTATACAAAAAACGCAGTGCTGCTTCTTTGCTGTTCCAATAACCCAGCTGGGAACAGAGGCACAGTCTTAACATACTTCTTATTAAAAAGGAGAGGCTATAAAGTGTAGTATTTTTTTTCTCATCCATCCTCCTACTAAAAAGTAAATGAAAGCTTTGCACTGTCACAAGTCATAGCTCTGAATTATCTCACTGGGGTCCCAGGACCATGCAGCTGCACTGCCCCAGCCCCTGTCCCAGCTCTCAGACAGGTCCATGTTCCAAACACAGCTCAGCTCAAGGTGCCCTCATGAGCTTTGGGAGGCACAGGGCAGGTACCTGACACCAACAGCCACCACACTGCCAGGAGCACAAAGTGGGATGGGGTGAGCTTTCAGAT
>WAAE01012715.1:0-99744 GCA_013400495.1 Nicator chloris | reverse complement strand
TTTTTTTTTTGTCTCTTTAAAATGTAATAAAATACAGTACTAGCATTTCCTGGGTTTCAGATCTTCCCTGCGTGCTCCTGGAAGGACGGCAAGGGGCGATGTGCTGACTCCAGCTCCAGATCTCCCTGGTTTTCTTAAAAGCAAGATCCCCAGAGCGGCAGCGGCAGGTATCTTTCGGGATCAGCTTTTGCTTTTTGTGTGCGGTGAAAACGAGAGAGATGAGTTATTTTCACTTTATGCAATTCCATTTTTCTCCTGGCTTATCTGATCCGCTTATTGTACCGAGGGCTTTATTTCCTTCAGGCTCCAAAGGAAAGCTCCGAGCTTCCCGGAGCCCATTCAGCCTCGGCGTGATAGCATCAGCTCGGATGGCAGCGCTATCGCCGCCGTTATCCCGCTATCGCCGCCCTTATCGCACTGCTGACAAATCCTGCAGGAGTTCAACGCCGAGGTCGCGTCCGCCTCTGGAAGTTTTCCTGCGCACTCGGGGTCTTCTCCCCGGCTCTGCCCTTCTGCAGAACCTGCGTGGGTGCTGTGGGTGCCTCTGGGTGCCTCGGATGAGCTCCCCAGCCAGAGGGGATTTCTCCTTGAGGAGAAATTCCCTAAACTGCCCTCCCCACCCCTTTTACCTGCAAGGTGCTTGCTGGAGCCACTTCTCCCTTTCCCTGATTGCAGCCCTATTTCCCATATTCACACCAATTAAGATTCTGGTTCATCAGCCCCTGGCAAGGGAGCACTCCAAGGAATAAACGCCCTGGGAAGGGTTGCTGGGTGCTCCTGCTGCACTGCCAGCCCTTCCAGCAGCCCTGGGATGCTTTGGGGGCCATCCCTGCGGGAATGGGGACCCTCACAGACATAACCCTGCGGGGCCATGGGGCTCCCGCTGCTCTGCTTCTCCTCAGCTCCTCCCACTGCTCTCTTGGCTTGTGGACCCCTGGAAGAGTCAGGAGGCACAACCGAGGAGAATAATAACGCACAGCCACGCATGTGGCACCGCTGTGTCCTCCTGATGTCACTGGGCTCCTGCAGCTCCGGTGCTGCCTCTGCCAACGCCACCGAGGGCAGGAGCTCCCCGTGGCCAAACAGCAGGAATGACACTGTCCCCAAACAGCAGGAATGGCACTGGCCCCAAACAGCAGGAATGGCACTGGCCCCAAACAGCAGGAATGGCACTGGCCCCAAACAGCAGGAATGGCACTGGCCCCAAACAGCAGGAATGGCACTGGCCCCAAACAGCAGGAATGGCACTGGCCCCAAACAGCAGGAATGGCACTGGCCCCAAACAGCAGGAATGGCACTGGCCCCAAACAGCAGGAATGGCACTGGCCCCAAACAGCAGGAATGGCACTGGCCCCAAACAGCAGGAATGGCACTGGCCCCAAACAGCAGGAATGGCACTGGCCCCAAACAGCAGGAATGGCACTGTCCCCAAACAGCAGGAATGACGTCGTCACCAGCGCTTTCGTCATCCTGAATCAACATCATTCAAAGTAACAATCACAGCGAAGCTTTGCATTTGGAGATTGAAACCAGCTGGAAAGCAGCGGGTATCCTGTGCAGAGTATGGTTCCTACGATGGTGCTTTGAATCGAGAAAGTCACGCCTCAAAGTTTGCTGAAATTTGATATTCCTAGCAAATATTATTGTTACTTGCTAAATATTTGGTGAAATGCAAAGGTCGACACCGAAGAAAGCCATCAGCAGTGGCAAAACCAAATCCATGTTAAAACTTCCTTGAAATCAATCTATCCCTGTGAAATGTCCTCGGCTCCCTGAAACCGCCATTTCCAATGGAAATGCTTCATCAGAAAATTTCCTACAACTCTGCTCAAAGCCTGCAAACTCAGAGCTGAACCATTTCAGACACAGTTCAAAGCTATTTTTGTTAAGTCTTTAAAACCCTTTAAGGCTTTATTGAGGGAAAATCCCTCTCTGTGCTGTCACTGAATTTATTGGTCTCATCTCCGGGCTGGAGGGGGACGCTCCTGTCCCCACCTCACTGTCAGGATGAGATTTCCCCTCTTTGCTCCCCAGGCTGCCTCTGTCCTGCTTTCTCCCCAGGAGCCCTCGCTGCCTCCACGCCACGGGGACAGGAGATGGTTTTGCTCGGTCTGTGTGAGCAGGGTTTGCTCCCCAGCAGAGCCAACAGCACCGAGCAGTTCCTCCCATCACCCCGAGAGCTCCACTTGCTCCAGAGGCTGCTGCCAGTGCCAGAGACCTCTGAGACCCGGGCCAAGCTCTTGCACCACAGGGAGAAGGTGGAACTTGATCTTAAGCAAAACAGAAATGCCGCCAAGGGTTTCAACTGAAAGCCGAAGCTGGAAGGAGAGAAGTTTCCACCCCCTCATCCCTCCTGGACAAGCTGGAGCTGCGGGGCCTGAGCCACATGGGGGCTGCCCATTGCACCCAGCACAGGCTGGGAGGAGCACCTGGACACCCCCCGGGAAAGGGAAATATGGGAATGCCTTCAGCAATGTCCTCTGTGGTTGTTTGTTGCTGTTCTCTTCTCTCCTGTTTTCCCCATCCCCACATTTTCCCCCAGGTGCTTGATCCTGAGGTATTAAAGGACGATTCTGGGTCACAGAACTTGCCAGCAAGTGGAGAAAGTGACTTTATTTCTAGGTAGAAGCCAAATTTGGGAATGTTGGCCGCAGCAGGTCACACCCTGTGAAAGGATGTGTGTCTGAAGTGAGCGTGCAGAAAACAGCAGCACACGGCACAGGGGAGCAAAGCAGGTCACTGAAACACTTGTCAGCTTTTCAACATTGTTCACAGACATTTTGGCATCCCAAAAACTGACAGGGGATCAAATGTTCCCAAATGGTGAAATCTCTAAGTAAGGAAAAGGCACACGTGCTTTTGAAAGGGTCCCGTGTTCTGAGCACTGCAGGCTGCAGCAGCCATAAATTGTATTTACAGCCTTGCTGAAGCGTGTCCTGTTTACACCGTCTGATCACTGTCCTGGGCACTAACTGAACCTATCAGGGACTGAAAAACCCTTTTATTTGGAATAATGGGGAGGAGCAGGAGGATGTTCTCACACAAAGCTCAGATTCCTCAGAGCTGTGTGTCTGCAGCTGCTTCAGACTCTCCAGCAAGGACAGGTCTTTCACTCTGACCATTGTCCCAGCACCAGCGCTGGGTTATGCCAGCAGAACACTTGGGACTGCATCTAGGCATGAGCTGTGCTTCCCAGGGACATCCCAGGAGCTGGGGCCAGCTGGAGAATTGTCTTTTAAGCTGGTTTCCATCTTTTGAGAAGCCCAGGGTGTTCCTTGCCAGGTTGTGCTGCCATGCAGGTTTCTCGGTGTCACTGAGGTCAGATATGAATTCCGGTTAAACTTCCAGGAGGGATAGGATGTGGCTTTTCCTTACTGTTTGGAAACTTTCCCATGGAGCCCTACACACGATGTTTTCCTCTCTGGTACCCCAGTGAGCCCAGATGCTGAAGGCAAACTCCATCATCCATATCATAGCCTGGGACATTTACTGCCAGGTGAGTCCTGCAAAGGGCAGTCCAAGTTGTCTGAAGGGAAACCAAAGTGGCTCTGGTTGTTCTGCCAGCCCTGGTGACCCCCAGCCCCTTGGGCAGGAGGTGATGGGGAGCACACCTGGGTACAGCACGGCTGGCAGGTGACCCGGGCATGTCACAGAGCACCCTGGGCTCAGCAGGGCTGTCCCAGCCCCTTGTGTGGCTCTGTTGTGCACTCTGGGGTTCCCCAGGACCCGCTCATCCAGAGTCTGTTGCTGTCTGAGGCACAACCAGAGAGTTTCTTCAGCAATGGAAAAGTTATTTTCCTAAACGGACATTAATGTTTTTTCCATTAATTGGAAGAAATTCTGCGGCTATGGAAAACCTTGAAGTGATATCACCGTGAAAAACTGCAAAAAATTCACACTGGAAAGGGCTTATGAAATCCAGACTTTTCTCAGCCAAAAGGGACTTTAAACTAATCCCCCCAGGGCCTCCATGGCACAAGACTTGGCGATGGCAAAGGGCCTCTCACTGGGGAAGCACGATGTGGGATGGGAGATTGTTCTGGCTGCCAGAGGGAGCAGCCATCCCATCCCATCGCATCCCATCGCATCCCATCGCATCCCATCGCATCCCATCGCATCCCATCGCATCGCATCCCATCCCATCCCATCCCATCCCATCCCATCCCATCCCATCCCATCCCATCCCACCCCACAGGAGGTGAGCCAGCCCGGTGGCTCATTCCAGGTGCTGCCAGCAGCCTGGATCACCTCCCTTGATTTATCACACCAAGTTCCTGGAAGAAGAGGAAAAGCAACCCAGTCCAAACCATCGATCCCAAGGATCCCTGGAGCCCTTGGGAAGGAGGGAAGCAGACGCTGTGACACGGGGCAGGGGCAGAGCAGCAGGATGAGCACTGCTGTTGTGGCAGATGGGCTGGAGCTCCTCCTCAGACTTTGGCAGTTCAGGAGCTGGCAGAGATATGGGCAGAGGGTCCTGGCCATGGCCATCCCTTCCCAGAGAGGACCAGCTCTGTCCCTGTGCTCTGGTGCCACCGGAGAGCTGGTCCCGCAGCCACACGAGTGCCCAGCAAAGGCAGAGCCAGCCTGGCTCACTCAGCCCAATTACCACAGGCATAATTGCTTGCAGAATTGGAACCTCCATTTGCTTTGAGTTCTCCCCAACTTGCCCAGTCCTCCAGTATCTCCCTGCTCTGTCAGACATTCTCTGTTCCAACAAAAATACGGATTTTTCTGGAAATGTGATTTATTTCCCCTAATTTTGATCTCTTCTTGCATTCTTCAGCTGAAGAAGCAGAACCCATGAAGAGTTTGGCTGACAGAAGTATTTGTGCAAAGGTTTCCTTTTATCCCCTCTTCCATATTTTTTCTCAAAAACAGCTACCTAAATCCAAATAAGATTAAGAGCAAAACCTTTCAAACGGGTTACATTAATTTAGTTACCAGATCCTTTGCAACGATGAAAGAAGCACAATATTCTTATGTAATAAGTCCTGCTTTATAAATGCATTAATTCTAAAACTATATTGTTTTAATAAACAAGGCTCTAGACATGCCCAAGGGCACTGGTATTCTCAGAAGAGTTTTCCAAGAAGGCTTGTGTTGTTGGATTATTATTCCATTACTTCCAAGTTCACTGAGTGGAGCTATTTTTTTTCATACTCATATTGCAGTAAAAACAACAATTTTCAAATACTTTCTTGAGGAGATTGGGAATCAAAATGGAAACTATTTGTGTAGGATGAGAAGTGCTGAAAGTCTCTCGGTTCGTGCAATTACGTCGGGAATCTGAGGCCTGGCTTGTTATTAAGGGGCAGAAGGGTGGGGAATTCAGGTCACTGCGGAGCTTCCCGGGCTAATCCCACTCCTGGGGACACTCTGGAGGAGCCGTGGCTGAGCCTGGGGGGCGCAGGCAGGATCCAGCTCTTGGCCATGCCCATCCTGGGCCGGCAGGATCTCAGGATGCTGAGTGCTGCCCCCGGGGCTGCTCCAGCCCCTCATCCCTCCTGCTGCCTCCTCTCCTGCTGCCTCCGAGCCCGGCTTCCCTTCAGCTCCCCCGGATCCACCCCACAGGGGTGACCCAGAGGCTTTAAAGCCTCGTTTTAAGGTCCAGTCTCTTGGAATCCCAGGGTGTTCCCCCCTTGCTGGCTGGGCTGGGGAGCACCAAGCTGGTAAGGCATGGCTCAGGCAGGGCAGGGTGGACAGCAAGTTCTGGCTGGCTCTGGGATATTCCCGCAGATATTCCCCCAGGTAATCCCTCTGAGGGAGGGCTGACTAGAGAGGCACTAACAAAAATGATAATAATGAGATAACTCACATATACCCCCCAAACCAGCTGCTAGGTGATGCTGCACAAAGCCAAGAGAGGTCTGGAAAAGCTGCTGTGCCAGAGCAGCTCGTGCTGTATTTAAAGGATGAAACGTCCGTGGTGTATTCACCCCATTGAATGCCCGGTCACACGTGGATGTGCGGTTTTGGGGTGCTGTGCTCTTACCTGATTCATTCCACGTCCCACAGGGGATGAGGGCTCCCAGAGGGGCCAGCACAGAGCTGCTCTCCTCCCTCATCCCCCTGTCGGCATCACCCGGTCTTTCCCACCGGATGCAAACGAAGGGAAATCTCACCCATTTGTGCCTCTGCGGAGTATCTTCTGCCTTCTTCCCATGAATTATTAGCTCACTTTTATTGGGTTTGGCTTGCAGGAGGATGACTATTTCATCCATCAAATCAGAATCTTTTTAACACTAACACTGAATTTATAGAAGTGGTTAAACGAAGTGTTGACAATATGGACAATGTGTTTCTGATTAACGCTGCGATTTAACAGGGAGCTGCCAAGGGCCCGGAGTTACTAAACCGGAGCAGCGCTTTTCCAGACCCGCGGGCTGGAGCTCAGCACTGCAGATGTCAGGGCTGGCTGCAGGGGGCTGGCTGCAGCCGGGCTGCTCCCTGGGGCTGTGCTCTTCCCCTGAGGTCATACCCCTACTGGGCTTTCCCCTAATCACACCTGCATTGTGCTCTTCCCCTTTCCCTGCATTTACATGTGTGCATTTACCCGGGGAGGGGCTGAAGAGCTGCGCCCTGCAGCTTTGAAAAACAGATTAAATATACTTTCTTCCTTTCTTTCTTTCTTTCTTCCTTTCTTCCTTTCTTCCTTTCTTTCTTTCTTTCTTTCTTTCTTTCTTTCTTTCTTTCTTTCTTTCTTTCTTTCTTCCTTTCTTCCTTTCTTCCTTTCTTCCTTTCTTCCTTTCTTCCTTTCTTCCTTTCTTCCTTTCTTCCTTTCTTCCTTTCTTTCTTCCTTTCTTTCTTCCTNTCCCTTCCTTCCTTCCTTTTCTCTGTGACACAAAAAATAGGAGTTGCACAAAGCAACTGGGAACAAAAGGGAGAGGAAGAGAGGGGAGTGTGTGCAGAGCCACGGTGATCACAGCCAAGATGAGAGGATCCTGCTACCTGGAGCCTCCTCTGAGAGAGCTCACAGCCCAGGGAGCTTTGATCTCCTCCCTCCCTCTCCTCACTAATCGCCTTTGTGGCAACACTGAACTTCTGAAATTCAACAGCTACTAAAATATCAAGTATTTAGGGCTGGGAAAACCTTGTGGAGTGCGAGGTTTCAAGAGATGTTTTGGCTTCTCTCGAGTTCAGAGCTGCAGTTGGAGTTGGGGAATTTTCTTCCTCCGGTTTTGCATCTGCCGAGTTTGCTGCTTGTTCAAGGGGCATTGATTCAGTTCTGGGAAAAATTGACATGTCTTCCCTGTGTGCAGCTTAGGGTTAGAAAAGCCAGGAAAGCCCAGGCAGGGAATAGAGCAGCAGGCTACCCCAGGCAGGGCTGGAAGGGTCAGGTAAGCCCAGGCAGGAAGAGATGAGCACACGGAATTTCCCTGCAGCACTGTGAGCAGTGCCTGGCCCCCTGGCACAGTGTGACCTGCCTCATGTTTATCCCTGTTTGACTGGTCCCACCAGCCTAAATTCCACCTGCCGTGGTGGAGCTGTGGTTCTAGGGCCAAATCTTGGATGCCTGGGCTGCTTGGGACTTGCTAAAATCAGGTTCATCCCTGGTAACACTGGCATGAGTTCCAGGTGTGTGATAAAACAAAATCACTTTTAAACCTTCACTCAAAACTTGAGCAAAAGCCAGGCTGACCCTCCTCCAAAGCTCTCTTTTCCCCACCCTGCCCCCATCTCTTGCAGTCCTCCTCCCCCACCCATCCCCAAAATACCCCAACCCTTGCCTGGCCTTGTTTAAGAGTCAGCTTCAATAGTACCTTTGTTAAGGGTAAAACCTCATTAAATGTGAGGTAAGAGGAAATGAAAAAGTGTAAAATATCCAGATTTATTACCTGTTGTCTTCTGAGCATTTGAGAACCAGGAGCTGGGGGCAAAGGGCCACGTGGGATCAGAGCTGTGAGCCACGAGCCTTCCCCACCACCCGTGCTGCCTCTGGCTCCTGGGGCACTCCTGCTCCTGGCACCGGCTTATCAAAGGGAAAAAACCGATTTTATGCTTTCTGAGACAAAAAAGGTGAAATGCTCTTACTGTATCACACTGGCCCTGAGCTCCACCGCTCTGTGCATGTGCAGGTGGGGATGTCTATTTACTGAACTCAGAAATGTTTCTCAGCTCAAAGGGAAGGTTTTCCAGGAGCGGTGACTCCCGCTTTTCCTCCTGTTCCAAAGGTGAAAGGAAAAGCAAACCCAGTAAATTACAGCGTTGCGTTTATTAACTCTGCTAATGAGGGACCAGCCTGCACGGTTGGGGGCAAGAGAGTGAGACCCTCTGCTCTGGGGCGTCGCACTTGGGGTGCCCCTGATCTGCTCCCTCCCTTTCAGGGTGGAGAGAGGTGCCAGGGCAAAAAAAGGGCGATTAGAGAAACTATAAAACCTGATAAGACTGCTCTGCTCCTGGAGCAGCCACAGCGAGCCTCGAGCATGGGATGGAGCCTGCGAGTGGTGCAGCTGTGGGGCTGTGCCCATGGCAGGGTGGTGCCTCGGGGTTCCTTGTGGCCAGTGCTCTCCCAACACGAGTTCTGGGGTGTGATGTGAACACAGGCAGGTCCCGGGGTGGGATTTGTTCGTACACAAGTCCTGGGGTGTGATGTGTTTGCAGGGCCGGTGCTGCCTCTCACCTTCCCCGTGTGTGCTCAGGGATGTGCCGCTGATTTTGTCCTTTAACTGAGTTAGTGGTTGGGGAGTAATGAGATGATCTGTCCTCTCTCTCTGCACGAAATGGGGCAGCCAATGTCATTGGTGAAAAAAGTGGGGCCACCCACCTCGGTGGAGGCAGGGGGTTGTGCTGAGGCTGCCACCGGCTACAAACAAGTGGCATTTCTGGCCTTGTTGTTGGGTGGTTTCCATGGAAAAACCCTCAGCAGCTTTGGAGGGACCCGTCAGCACCGCCGCTGTCCCCAGCCCTGTGCCCCCTGCCCGCTGCCCCAGCCCTGCCGCCAAGGCCACCATCAAATCACGTCCTTGAGTGCCACATCTACACATCTGCTAAACCCAGGGGCTGAGAGCACGCACGGGCTGTGTGCTCTGACAGTGCCAGCGTGCAGATGTCGTGCTGGAGAGCCGCAAGAAAATCCTCACCCCGCCCCTGCCTTGGCAAGCGTGTGCCCAAGCTCTCTGCTGGAGCGGGGACCCTTTCCTGGGATGGTGCCCACCCTACGCCGCCCGTTTGCTGTGGGACCCCCCGGGCACGTCCCGGCGGGTGACACCGAGCGGTGCACAGCGCCAGGGCTCGGCCACGGGGCTGGGCGTGGCGGCAGATGCAGGAGCGGTTCGCATTGTCCCCGCAGAGGCGGCTTTAACTGGTGACATTAGCGAGTGGCGGGGCTCCGGGTGCCTGCTGGTTCTCCCTCCATCCACTCTGTATTCTAACCCTAATTGTCTGCAGCAACCTGTTATTACGGCGCCTTTAACATGATAGACACAAATAGGACGCACTAATCCACTACTCTTTGGTTTAAGAGTCATTACAAAGTGCTTAATTAAGTAAGCCTCACTTAATCACAAAATGTTTGCATGCTAAACGAGTTCTTGTGAAGCACGACACTTGACATATTCTGTACAAAAATAATTACAAGCGGGAGGCCCGGTACATTGAGCCTCCGAACATTTCATTTCAGGCCTTGCCCATTCATCACCAGGCTGGAATTAAAGGGCTTTCAGCGCAGAACTCCCACATTCCTGCCGGCTGAGTCACCGCTGCCGCTGCCGTGCCTGGGTGGCTGCCACGGAGCCGCTGCCCCTCCGGCTCCCCGGACATGTGCCGGGGCATGGCACGGCCGCTGCTGCCACCGTGGTGTGGCTGCATCGAGGTGGAGGCTGGCAGCGGGCTCGGAGTGGCACCGTGGGACGAGAATCCTAAGAAAGGCCAGCAGAGCATCCGTAGAAGCAGCACAGCGGTGGGCGTTTTGTTAGTGTTGAGGTGTTCAAGCGTTGAGTTCCTTAGGGGTGCAGCATCTGGAACGGGGAAATTCAGTGCCTCCCTGCCCCAGAGCTGTCCTAAAGGCAAAGTCACCCTCTATCCCGAGGGATGGTGGTTTTCCCAAATCCCTGCCCTCGGCTGCATGAAGGCTGCCTGAATGGGATTGTGTCAGGAGCAGCCTGCAGAGCTTTGTTGGGTGTGCTGGTGCCCATTAAAATCCCTGTCCCTCTTGGGATAATTGGGATCCTTACCCCGGGATGCCTTTTAAAGGAAACCCTTTAATTAGCATTCTCCAGGCTCAGAAATGCCCTCAGGACTACGTTTGTTTTGTCACATGCTGCTGCTCAGGTCGGGGCGTTTTGAGCTCCAAACTGCAGCGTGCAGAGTGCACAGGAGCATCCATCCATCCATCCATCCATCCATCCATCCATCCATCCATCCATCCATCCATCCATCCATCCATCCATCCACCCTCCAGTGCCCAAGGCCTAGGCACAGCCAGAAGCACCTCTGTGCCCACAGGTGCCCTCCTCTTCAGAGCTGTGTTTGGGTGGTCACTGCACCATCACAGCCAGGAGAGGAAACATTTGTAACATGGAGAGAGCCTGCTGAGCACAGGGAGGACCGTGGCAGCTGGAGGGTGACAGGTCCTGGTGTCCCCAGCATTCCAAGGCATGCCAGGGCCAGGCTGTTCCCTGGGCTGGGATGGGGAGAGCTGCCAGTGTGGGGCTGTCACTCGTCTTTCTCCAGAAGCAGGTGTTCAGTGTTTATCAGGGCTAACCAAACAATTTATATTAATTAGGAGGGCATTTGTGACTGGCCCCTCACTGTGGTGTCATATCAGGGTTTTATTGCTGCGACTCCTCCGTGGCTCCATCCCACCCTCAGCACCTCAGTGCTCTGCAGGGTGGGCCTGATTGCAGCAGAGTTTTGTCTTGGAGGACAACTGGAAAAAAGATTCAACAAGGCTGTAGCATCCTGTGTGACATTTTCATATCAAATAGTTTCAATTTTTAATTCTGAACCAGCCTGTATTTCAATAGCTCCATTATTTATCACATTATGTTTTGTGTTTTGCATTGTTACTCTTGTCTTCTATATTAATTTTGCATGATGAATTATTTTGCTTGAAGTCAAAATCAAAACGAAATCCCAGCGATTTTGTCAAAATTCAAAGGTTTTAGTTAAACTGCAGCAAGGATTTCCAGCCCTTTCCTCCACACACAAGTTAAAAACCTCCACCTCTGCAATCCTTCCAAAAAATTGCCTGAAACCTGGAATCCATGCAGCAGCTGTGCAGGGTGCTGTTGATTTCCAGCTCCCAGGGATGCTTTTCCTTCCTGTGTGGTGAGTGAAGGAGAGGGCTGGGGGGAGCGAGGGGCTCGGGGACACCGGGCTCGGGGGTCCCAGGAGGAGCCAGACCCCGGCCAACCTGAGCCTGCCTGGGGCTTGGCCGCTGGCACCGACCCAGCAGCAGGAGCACACGTGGTAAAAGTTAGCGAGCAACATTCCCAAACTTGGTCATCTTTGCTCCCACACAGGCACAGGGTGCCAAGGCACGCCGAGGCCGGGGCTGGGGCAGGCAGTGGGTGCTCTGGTGAGTCCCAGTGAGGGAAAGATGCCTTGTAGGGATGGACATCCACTCCTGGGAGGAAACAAAGGGATCTGTAAACTCCGTCTTGAGTTGGACTGAGGCTTTGGCCCAAAAAGGGAGGGATGATTGGTTTTCGTCCAAAACCTCAAAGCGTCTCAGACTGCCATTTTCAAACTGAGATTTTTCATCACAAAGTGGCTTTTATCAGTTAAGCCAAATTTGGGGTTCTGCCTTTGTTTTTTGGAGGGAAAGCTTGAGGAAAACGGGTTCCACAATTTGGCGTGAAACCCAATATTTCAGTTGAGTTTCAGGCTTGTCCCCATACAGCCTTTTAATCATTCGTTGCCCTGAAGTTCTATATGGTTTTTTGGGGTTGATTTTCTGCCACTGAAGCAAGAGCAGATTGGTGATTAGCCTGGTGTGAGCTGCTGGATGCTCTTGCAATCAACCAGAGACACGCTCCTGCCCCGTGCCCATCCCACTGTTGGCAGCAGACACCTGTGGGACCTCCAGGGACTCTCCACCCTTCCCTCCCACTGCCCACATTCCCGTCTCTGATTCGGGTTTTCTATTGCTTATTCCCAGGTGACTTCTTCTCTTTGCACCAGTTCTGTGCTGGCTGGGTGTGGCGAGGGGCTGGCAGCAGGGAGAAGGACTCTGGAGGTGTCAGGTCGATGCGGCCACAGCATCCTCTGCTCCCCGACCGCGTGAGCACCCCTGGGCTGCACCAGCAGCCAAGGGACACCCACCCTCTCCCCAGGGTGTGTCCCATCCCCATGCAGGGCCATGGGCAGCTGCTGCCCAGGGCTGTGCCCCGTTGCTGGCCAGGCGTGTTGGCCCACGGCGGCTCCGGGCCGGATTAGCCGGGTTAAACCGCTAATGCAGCCGCTGCGTGGAAGGCTGCTTTCAGTAAGTGGCTCCCTGTAGCTTATTTGACTCCAGGCCCAACTCTAATGTCTCAGTGGGCCTGTTACATTAAGCAGGCCCAAGTGGTAGGAGATTTAAAGCATCAAAATGAAGTGCTTTATCACTCCGTACTGTGTTCTTGGCTGCTTTCGTTGGCCTCACTTCACAGGCGCCGCAGCCTGCGAGCCGAGCCCTCTCGGCAGGCCCATTACAAATTCCACTTGTTGACGGTTGCCTTGTTGCAGGATTTAATGGTAGAATAATATTTACACAGTAAACTCCTCTGGAGGTGTTATAAACACCATAAAAAGGATTTTAGAAGCTTAATGAGCGTTAGTGAAGTCGAGACAGGATAATGTGGCAACTGTGCACTGTAATCTGATTTGGCACCTTCTGCACAGCAGGAGTTAGTGGGTGGAAGAGCTTTTTGCTTTTTTTTTTTGTTTGTTTTTGTTTTAGTGTGTAATATTGTTTGTTTAGCACGGTGCTGAATGGGGGCTGTAGAGCCAGACTGGCTGACACGAGTGCCCACCAGTGTGGGGAGCGTGGGCACTCCTGATACATCCAGTCAGGACGTCGCAGTCACTTCGTGTCAGATGTGAAAGGATCAATGCTTGGGCCAGTTCAGTGCTCAGTGACACAGCCCTGAACGTGGTCATAATGGTCACAGCAATAATCCTGGGACATCAAACTGACAGACAGTAGGCTTAGATAAGAGATTGGGAAGGAATCCTTCCCTGTGAGGGTGGGGGGTTGCCCAGAGAAGTTGTGGCTGCCCCATCCCTGGAAGTGTCCCAGGCCAGGTTGGACAGATCTTGGAGCAACCTGGGATAGTGGAAGGTGTCCCTGCCCATGGCAGGGGGTGTAATTGGATTAACTTTAAGCTCCTTTTCAACCCAAACCATCCTACTATTCTTTGGTCGTGATTTTGAGCATGGAGCGCCAGGCAGGCAGCAGTGGCTCTCCCACTGGGTGAGGCAGGGGATGGGTGATGATTTTGGGGAAGGGCAGCACTGCAAACAGCCCAATTTGGGGGCTGTGCCAGGGGGCTGACTGGCTCGTGCCATCTCTGGGCTGGCCCAGACCCCTGGCACAGGAGGGGCAGCCCTGGGAGCAGCAGGCACAGGCTCACCCCGGCAGCCTCCCGCAGCCCTGTGTTTTCCTGTATCATTTTCATGTTATAATTCATGTTTTCCCCTTCAGCTGGGCTGCAAATACCCCTGTTACGTGTGTGCATTCACAGCTGGACATGCACACAGGTGCACACGGGTATGGGGAGCAGTTGTGACTCAGCCTGGGGTTGGTGATTCACACGCAGGGATTTGGAGGGTTTGTCTCAGGGAGGCAGCGAGGGGCAGCCCCTCTGTGTGGAACTCCGTGGGCACCTCCCAGGGGAGGGAGGATGGAGGAGGGTCGCTGCCCATCTGTGCCCAGGGCTGCCTTGTGCCAGTGAAAGGAACGTTGGTGGTGGGGACGTTCCTGTTTCTGCAGAGTGCTGATTACCAAAGGGATCTTCTTGGCTGCCTGCTGGGATGACTTTTCAGGGTTTAGATTATTTTTCATTTTCAACGTGGAATGTTTCCATATATTTTATTTTGCTGTTGCATACACATACAGAGATTTTTAATAAAAAATAATCTATTTAATGCATACAGTTAAAAATTATTAATATTTTCAACTTCAGAACCCACCCCAAAGGTGAGGAGCAGTGTTTCAGCCATGAAGTGACCAGCTGCCTCCCCCACAGCCTCTCTCCCACTCCTGGCCCTGCTCCCAGAGCACAGAGCCCCCCATCCACCTGCTCAGAGTCAGACCCATCCCCTCCCACCCCAGACACTCTGTGGGGGCTGGTGGACTTCAAGCACTTGGATTTTGACACTCGAGGAACTGCCCCCAGCCTTTCCAATTTCCGAGGGACGTGAGCAGCCATGGATCTCAAGACTGACTTGCCAGCAGCAAAAAGCTGCCTTTTGTAAATAAGCCAATATTTTCTTTCTTTCAAGGGGAAGCTGACAAAGATCAATACCAGCCTGCAAAAGACATTGCCCTCTTAAGAATTAGCCCTTTGCAGAACCATTAATCCAGGAAGCTGTTACAGGGTGACAAGAGCACAGAGGCTCTGCCAGCTCCTGGAGGGATGGCAGCAACATCCCCTCATGCACAGAAAAACAAACCAAATGAGCTCTCTGAGAAAACCGTGGCCATGGGCTCGTTCTGCCCAAGGAGCCCATTGGACTTTAATTAAGGAAGGCTGGCTGCACTCTTAATCAGTGTCATTAAAGTTTCCTGGTGCTTTGCTCTCATTTGACTTCCACGAGGTCTGTGCAGGGCTGGGCTGGTGGCATGTCGTGGCTGCCCCATCCCTGGAAGTGTCCAAGGTCAGGCTGGATGGGGCTTGGAGCAACCTGGGATAGTGGAAGGCGTCCCTGCCTGCGGCAGGGGATTGAAATACCATGGTCTTTAAGGTCCCTTCCAACCCAAACCACTCTGACCCCATGTGCCACCCTCCATCCCTGTGCCAGGGCAGTGTGTCCCTGTCCCAGCACGGCCAGCTTTCCTGGCAGCAGCCAGGCCACAGGGAGTCAGGATTGGCGCCTGCTGAGGCTGCTGCGAGGGGCAGGGAGAGCCTCTGGTGTTCGGAGGGAGCAGGGCTGCCCAGGCGTGGCTCATTAAGTGAGGTGCAGGTCACAATTAGCCAGTGGGGCCGGGAATCAGTTTACTGAGGGGAAACTCATCAGGGGCTAAATTAGCCGGTGCCATGGCCACTCCTACAACTCAAGGCAGCGACCCACCCATCTTGGAGGGGGCTACCAGGGGTAGCTGCCGTCACCAGCAGTGTTTCTCTGCTGCTGTGTGCGAGCTCTTCTCCCGCTCTCTGCAGCTCTGCTCTTTCCCTCCGGTTGTCATCAAGACCATAAAAATGCAGCTGACTGTGATCCAGCTCAGTGGAGTTCAGGACAGACCTCTGGAATCGAGGAAGCTCACGTGCCCTCCATAAAACAGGCACCCCATCCCTCCTGGGTCAACAGGACAGTTTGCTCCCTTGAAAGAAAACGCTGTTGGGCCACAACCTGGCGCAGTGACACGGTGGTGGCACTGCCATGGGGGCTGTGCTGCAGCACCAGGGGAAGGTGCCTGTGTGGCAGCTGGGCACACCCTGACCTGCTCAGGGCACGAGAACCTGCCTAGGGTGAGCTGCCAACGTGGGGGGTGAGATAATCTCTCCTATTATCTGATTTAAACAAGACGAAAAATCAGCCCAAAACCCGAGACCCCGGCGTGTTTGGTGAACAGCTAGAGACGGAAAAATAATTCCAAACAAGGCATTTGTCACAACATTGCAGGGTCACCCGCTAAGCGAGGGATGCTGAAGAGGGAAACAGTTCTTAGGGATAATTACAATTTGTAAGAAGTTTTGCGCTGGCTCTGTAATTGTCGGGGGGTGGCCACTGGCACTGCAGCGCTGGGAAAGCACCACAATAGAGCTGTAATTTACAGGGCTGGAACCGTGAAGCCAGAAGTGGTTTGGGAATTATTGCTAATCTTTATGGATTCAGCCATTCATGTGCTGGCCGAGGCGGTTTGGGTTACAAGAGCCACGGGCAGGGGTCTCACGCTGCCCCAGCACCTCCTGCCCGAGCCCCCACGGCTCTGGGTGAACTGGAGCCAACGTTGTTTCACTTCTGCCTCAGTGACGAGCTCTCAGCTCCCTCGAGCTCCCATGGGAGAAGTTATAAAGAGGAAGAAAGTTGCCTTATCAGCTTTCCTTAATGAAAGAAGCTCCAAGAGAGCTGGAGGGAGACTTTGGACAAGGGCCAGGAGTGACGGGACAGAGGGAATGGCTTTCCTCTGCCACAGGGGATGGTTAGATGGGATATTGGGAAGAAACTGTCCCTGTGAGGGTGGTGAGGCCCTGGCACAGGTTGCCCAGAGAAGATGCTCCTGCTCCTGGTTCACACATGGCTGAGTGAGGGCAGCACGGGAAGGGAGTTCCTGCCATGGAAGCCCCTTTGCTCTTGGTCCCTCCATCCCCTGCCAGCGTGGAGCAGTGCAGCTCTGTCACATCAGGCAGCTGCCTGTGGTCGGCAGAGTTTAAAAAAAAAATTAAAAAAAAAAAATCACACTTTTTTCATTTGTGCTGATTTGCATATTAATAGTTTGCATATTAAACAACTACTTCAGAGGGTGGGCGGGCTAATGAATGCAGCAGTCTCCTCTATTTTAACTCAATTTGCCTCATCCATATTCCAATGACTTTGGGGATTGGTATTCAGTTTTCATTGAAATTATCCAAGCCAGACCTAATTTGTGCTGCCCTTCCATTAATCCAATTAATTAGCACCATTGATGTGTGCTGCCTTTGTGAGGCGCTTTGTGCGGCGCCGCTGCCGCTAATGACAGCCCGGGATCAGAGCGAGTAACGAGCAAACCAAAGGAGCGTTTGACCCTTCCTGGACCCTCACACAATGCAGCACTTTGGAGTCTGGAGGCCCTAATTTAGGTCCGATGGTCCAAATTATAGACAATAATTCAATATTCTTTGTGGGGAGCTGAGCAAGTGTCACTCTGTCATTTGTTTAGCTTATAATTTTTTTTTCCCTGCCTCTTTATTTATGGGGGTTTTTTTTCTCCCTTTTCATTATTTTCCAACCTGGCCTTCCTGCTCCACCTCCAGCATTGATTTCTGACCTTGTTCCGCTGAGAGGGCTGAGGATCTCTTCGCTCTGAAGGAATTCATTAACCTTTCCCCTGCCCAGAACTGGAGAGAAAATCTTTATATTTTTAAGTAAAGCAAATAAACACTGGAAGTGACTAGTGGAGTCCCCTCGCTGGCTGCTCCCCAAGAACTCCTGTGCCAGCTTAGGAACTGCTTCTGGGTTTCATTTTTTGGGTAATTTTCGGCTGGAGATACGGTTTAAATACTGACTGAGCTTCTCCAGACCCTCCTCAATGCCTCTTGTGGGTCCTTCCTAACTCAGCATATTCAGTGATTCTGTGATGAGTTTCTGCACTGGTAACCACCCCACTTCTTCTCCTTGCCGTGGCCGAGCCCTGATGTCCCCACAGTGGCCAAGACCAATTTAAATTGGTGCAATTAAACATGGGAGAAGAGCAGCAAAAAGCCATTCCCATGGCCACAGCTGCTGGGCCAGGATACACCCTCAGAGTGCCACCAAAGCCCCGGGGAAAGGGGATGCAGAGGAGCTGCAGATGTGTCCAGATGCGGAGGAGGCAGCCACTGCACCTGGCACTTGTGTTCTCCCCCACCCCTCCTTCCCTGGCTCACCGGAGGAGGAGAAGCTATTAAAGGAAGCGTTTAGCTGTGGTTATCCACAGGTAGGTCACTAAACTCATTAAGGTAATTAATTACACACGGCACATTCACTGTGTCCACAAGTGTTTGAACTGTAAGGAGGCAGGAGTCGTCAGCGCCGGGGAAGACAGAGAGTCAATTTGAGCAGGGATATGGAGATTTGGGTGCTGAGCTTCCTTTTAAACTGGAACTAAAGCTGAAGGGTTTTTCAGGAAAATTCTCAGGGAGGCAAGAAAACCCTGCTGCAGGAAGGCTGCGTGTAATTTGGTAGAACCGTTGTTTGGGGTGAAACAAATCATTTGAGACTTTTAAACTCTCACAACAGGTAATTTAAAAATTGCTACGGGGATAAAGGTTGAACCTGGTTTTAACTCTACTTTGTTTTCCTGATTACTACCAAAATTTCACTTTGGGAAAAGAGGCGTGGTTTTGTGCTGTGCAAGAATGAGGAACTCCAGAAGTTTTCCAGTTTTCCAGTTTTTCAGCCTGGTCACACCTCCCTGCAGGCAGTCTGGGGTCCCACTCCTGTGGCTCTGGTGGGTCAAGATGCTGCCAGGAGTGTTCACTCCTTGCCGGGCTGGGACTGTGGCACAGGGGACATTGTGTCCCTGCTGTGGCTGTGCCAGCCCCCAGCGAGCCACAGGAATGGGTTTAGCATTGCCAAATGGGGACTCCTCCTGTGGCTCTCCGTGCTGTTCCCAATCACTCCTCAGCATTATAAATCACGCTATTGCAATAGCAGCTTATACAGTCAGTTGCCTGCAAGATTTTCCTGATTAACCTTAAAATCTGCTATAAATCTTATTCCCTTCTTTCTCATGCAGCTTCAGGGACACAAACAGGCTCCGCTGCTGCTGGGGCTGAGGTGCTGCCTGCACTGTGCCAGCTAACATGGGCCACGGGAAGCCAAAAAAACCCATTGAAACCTCTCTCCTCTCATGCTCCTGTGCTCTTTGAGGAGGAGGAGGAGGAGGAGGGAGACAGAGCCATGGGCAGCTGTTTCCTGCAGCTCCAGCTTTGCCAGTCTCCGGGGGCTTCCCAAACTTTTGATAACCCCTCTAGATGACCTTTGGTGGTGTCAAGCAGAGCGAGTGAAGCAGCCAAAGGCAGGTGGCATTGAGTGGGTGTTTATTTCTTTGTCTGAGGTGGGGGCCCTCGTCCCAACCTGCGCGGTGCCGCTGCCTGTCTGGCACTGCCGCAGTAAGATCCCGTTTAGTGGCATCACTCAGGACTTGTCACATTACGGTATGTCACAACATGTCAGGCTCTGACAGGCTGGATACCTGCTATTAACTCGAGACTGGTTGCAAATATAAAATAGAGGTGGTGAAGGAAGGCAGTGCCAGGAGCAGGGCGGATGCCGGTGCTGGCACTCAGGGTACGGCTCTGCCAGCCCAGCTTTGCAGAGTAGCCCAGGGCTCTGGCACACTCAGCCTGGATACGGGAACACAGCCTCCAAAATGGTGCCAGAGAGCTGGATTTGGAAAAAAATTCCTCCTGACACCAAAGTGTCAGTTTAATCCTGACAGAGCATCCTGGCACCAGAGCTGTCAGCACCACCAGGAGCAGCAGCACCTGCAGCCTGTCCCTGCTGTAGCTGTGGCTGTACCTGACTCTCCTGGGAATGGTGGAGAGGCAGGACAAGGCTGGAGGCCGAGGTGTGCTTTGGGGAGGGATTCCTTCCTGCTGCTGCCTCTGGCCTGTGGAAATCCCTGAAGCCAGTTTAATTAATTGGCTGCCTGTGAGCGCAGCACAACAAACAGCGGATCAGGTCTCCCTTTGCCCCTGTTGTGATATAATTCCCCTTTAAATCAGAAGCTTAATTACAGCATCACCTTCCCTCATCACGCCCTTCCTCCCAGGAACTGGACAAGCCCTGTCTTGAAGGCTGTCTGACCTCCAGGACCTCATGTGGGACGGATGGAGGTGTGGGGTCACATGGACCAAATGAGGGAGGGTCCTGCTGTGGCAGAGGGGGCTGTAGGAGGGGAAACAGCTGGAACCTGGTGTCTGGGGCAGAGGGAGAGTCCTGCTGGGACCCTCCTGCAGAGCTGTGGGGAGCACACAGGTGCTGTGCTGTGGTCACCAGTGACAATCCCTGGTGTTTCTGCTCCTGATGCCCACAGGCACTCTGTGGGAAGTGCCCCTGGTTTGGGAGCAGGAGCAGCAGCACCGTGGGGCTGACTGGGGGAGAGTTTAGTTCAGCCCTGCTGGAGGCCAAGGCAGAGCTCATGAGCTGCTGTTGGAATCCTGGACACCTCCACCTGGATGCTGCCCTGCACGCCTGGAGCTGTTGCAGCCATATCTCTCAACAGATCCCCGACGGATGCCAGCTCTCCATCCCTCCTTGTCCTGGGATGTCCCTGGCTGGCTGGCTGATGGATCCTCACCATCCAGCTGAGTCGGGGGCATCCAAGCAGAACCTGGCACCCCCTGACACCCCAGAGGGGCCAATCCTCCGTGCCCGCCCTCCCTGCGCCGCTACAGAACCCCCTCGTCTTCCCTAGTCCCTCACGCTGTAACAAGCCAAAAACCAGGCTGGTTTTTATTTGCTTTATTATTAAGCTGATGAGGTTATTTAGCCCGTTTTATGCCCCATTAAATTCTGTGTTTGAAATTCTGTGGAGCGCTTTGCAAACACGCGCTCCGCGCCCGCCAGCGCCGCCGCCGGGGTTTGCCTCGGAGCACCCGCGCCCGTGTTTACTCCCTGGGTATTCTCTGCTTCCCCAGCCCGGTGTGGCTGAGAGGGAGATGAATGCTCTGTCTGTTATTGTCACCTCTTCTCACTTTTCTTTTTTTTTTTTTTTTTTTTCCATGCTCTCATCACCACTTTGAGTGCTTCTTATTTTCCTTGCCTCTGCAAGAAGCCATAAAATTCCCCAGCCCGTGTGTGGTGTGGTGTGCACTTACAAATTACCACTGAAAAATGAATTGCCTTGACAAAATCTAATGTTTTGTGACACAGCACAAATATGCATTTCATTCTTGAAGAGAAGGAAAAGGAGCTCATTGGAAATATTAAATTAAGCAGTGTAACAGCTGAAAATAATTTGGTTTTCTGCTCTGTTGCTTGCGATTTGGTACGGAGTTGGAGGTGGCAGGGCAGTGCCTGTTTAGAGTGTAAAGCACACAGATGCCTGGGATTTTATTCCTTGCTTTGGAGCAACTTGTTTTCTCTGGTGCTGGCAGCTGGGGCAGCTCGGAACACAGGTTTTGGGAAAGGTCCTGGGGGCAGGGACCTGAGGGGGAACACTGTGGCCAGAGTGTGGAAATGTTTTCCATGGCACTGCAGTCGCTCACAGGAGAACAACACGAGGCTGAAGCTCTCGCTGCTTCTCTGGAGGTTTAGAATAAAAATCCATCCCCAAGAAGAACAAAGAAGAGCAGGGTGGCGTTTGGGCATTCCTGCGAGCAGCCCTGGATCCCCACTGCAGCCAGGGGTAAATAAGCCTTTATTCTCTTCAGTCGCCCCGCCCTTTAATTACCTGCAGGGTTCTGCACCGTGACTCATTCCCCAACCAGGGCGGCTCCTTCCAGAGCAGCCAGATGTGGAACTCCCCGGTGTGTCACTCCTCCTTCGCCTTGCGGATCCGACCGTCCCTCCTCCCTCTGTGCCACCTCCAACTCTGCTGTTGGGAGCCCCTGCAGAGCACAGGGCGCTGCTGGAGCTGCGCAGGCAGGAGCAGAGCCCAGCAGGGTGTCACAGGCTGAGGGCAGCATGGCAGTGCTGGTGGCACCGTGGTTGGCAGCTGGGCAGTGAGGAGCTGCTCACTCAGACCTTGCCCTCCCGGGTGCACGGCCCCAGGGTGGCTGCTGGACCGACCTGTGCCTCAGGGTGGGTTTCTCATCGCGGTTACTGGGGTTTCTTCTTCGGCATTAATTAGTTATTTATCTTAAAAAGGCGTCTGGAAAGGGACCAGGCCTCCAGTGGGACAGAGACGGTGAAAGCACTGGGAAAGCAGGAGCCTGCCCCCCAGCCAGGCTGTGGGACTGTGGCCATGCCACAACGAGGGGTGCTTGTGGGGATGGGGACGTGCTGCAGTTCCAGCCTGTCCCTCTCTAGTGGCCAAGCCAAGGGCAGCTGCCAGCTGGGCCTTGGGGACCAGCCCGGCCCCAAGGGCTCTGTGATCGGCCTCCCTTCCCTCCAGCAGGAGCCAAGCACAACCTGCCGCTCATGCCAAGGTATCTTTGGCACTGGGATGTGGGTAGAAAACCCACAGGAGTGTCAAAGCCATGGACAGTCTCCAAAGCGAGAGCGGCGTTTGACGGGATAGAATATGCCTTGGAAAATTGACTTGATCCTTGTTTGGAAGCAGCACTGAGAGGCACACGGAGCCCTCCGCAGACACACACATGCTGCCTTGAGGATCTCTGCACAAAGCAAAGCACTGGAAACATGTTGTCATCCACCTCCTCCCTCTCATTCCTGGCAACTGAGTAAATATCCAAGGAGCTGCTTATACCCAAGCTCAGGAAAGCAGCCACCCAGCCCGGCACCACGGCAGGGCCCCCTGCAGTGCTTGGTCCTGCTGGAGCAGGGGGTTCCATCTCCTGCTTCCCTCCAAGGGGGGCAGTGCCCCCCTTGTCTGCTGGAGAGGGGCTGGACTACAGGAGGGTGCCACGAGTGAGCTCCACACTTATCTGGATCATTCACCACTTGCCAGGAGCGCTGCTCTCCTCTCCCATAGCTAACGCCAAGAGCCAAGGACTAGACATGGCACAGCTCGTGTTGTTTTAGCATCCCTCTTCTTAAAAAAAAAAAGTAATTAAAAAAAAAAAAGAAAAAAGAAAATCTGGACAACTTCCCAGATTGTACATCTGTCCGTATAATTTACACCACGAGGATGAGGAAGTGAGGAGGGCTGTAAACTCTTTCCATCTGTGCAATGTGTGTGATGATTTTTCCATTCCTTCCTCGCCTCCCCCACCGAAGCCCCAGGCTGGAGTGGCTTTGCCAGCAGCGGGCAGCCCGGAGTGCCAGGGCCAGCTCTGTGCTGTGGGTCTGGCTGCCAGACCTGGGCCCCCCTCGCCCCTGCCCTGGCTCCTCCCGTGCCATGGGAGCCCCCAGCCACCTGCCAGGAAATGGCACTCACTGAACGTTTTCCCTTACAACTATTTTGACTGAAAAGGGTGGGGTTTTTTGACAACTGGGTTCACAGAATCATGGACTCATTAAGGCTGGAAAAGGCACCCAAGAGCATCAAGGCCAACCTTCAACTGGGTACCCCCATGCCTACTAAACCGTATCCCAAAGTGCCTGTCCACTCATTTTTTGAACATTTCGAGGGATGGACTCCATCACTTCCCTGGGCAGCCTGCTCCAGTGCTTGATCACCCTTTTAGTAAAGGAATTTTTCTAACAGCAAACTGACTTCCCTTTGAAAAACTCCAGCTCCTGGTTGGACCTCAGATGGGTCTTCATCAGGAAGCCTCATCAGTCCAATGAGGCTGGGAAATGACTCTGATGACTCCCGAGCCTGGCTTTCCGACTGATCACTGGTACAAAGGATTTTGTTCTTAGGTGGGCTGGATTTCTCAGGGGAAATCCCTGTGCTCCTGGCAGGGGAACGCGGCTCATCAGCCTGGGTGCTGCTCAGCTGCGGCTCTGCAGCTCCATCAGCGAGAGATGAATGAAGGAAAGGGATGGTGCCACCTCGCAGCGCCCACTCACTCCCTGGGACACCAACAGCAGTTGAATTTCTTTCACATTCCTGGTGAATCACTCCTGGGCGTGCGGGTGGGCACCGAGCGTTTCTCTGGAACCGGCAGCCCAGCCCTGCTGAGCACCTGTGCCGGGACACCCGGGGACCAGCAGCACTCACAGAACGCCCCCGACACCACTGCTGCGCTCAGGCCACTCCTGCCAGGGGCGTGACGAGGGGGTGGCAGGCTGCCTCGGGGGTGGCCCTGTCCCTGCACCTTGTCCCCACCCCACTGCCCAGCACAGGCCATCTGTGGGTGGCAAGAACAGCTGCAAAAATAACCCCCGGCGATGCCATCTGCGCCTTGCCCTGGGCACTGCATCCCTCCTTTTCCAGGAGGAGCAGAAAGAGGGCTCTGTTCCTGCTTCCAGGAAAAGGCTGGTGCCTTCCATCTCGGGAGCACAGCTCCCTGGCACGGCAGCCCTGCACAGGGAGCAAACAAACAATATTTATCCTTCCAGGTGCTCTCCAGCGAGCCCTCCCTAACCCCTTCCCTTCCAGTGGCTCCCGATCCGCCGGCAGGGATGGCCCCACGCCTCTGGCTGGCAGCGGAGCGGCACCGACGTGGTTAACAAACATTAACAAACTTTCTGGGTAGGCACCAGGCAGGCGCTTCCTCCGGCTTGACATTCAATTCCGATTGGTGTGACTCATTAGCTATTTATTTATTTAAAGCCACGGAGCTATTTGCAATATTTTTAAGCAGCAAACACAGTGTGTGGGCAGGGAGCTGTTCTGCCTAAATGTTCGGCTCGGTGACACTGATGATAACTTATCAGAATAAATAAGGAATCTTCCAATCATGGGCTTTTCACCGAGGGAGTGTTTAGCGTGAGCTGCGGCAGAAAGTCATAATGTTTCCTTCTCAGAAACTTTTTACCAGTCTGCGTGTTACATCCAGGTTATATCCCTGTGTGGGCAGCTGCCTGCGCGCTCTCAAGCCCCAATTAAAAACGGAATACATCATCCCTCTGCTCCTCTCCCCAAAACCCTCACAGCTCCACCAGGTCCCTCCTGGAGCAGCTGCTTTGGGGGTCTGGGCTGGGAATAGGCACAGGAAGGGTTTGGGCAGCGCTGGGTTGGGGAAGGGGGTGCAGGGAGCTCACACGGTCGTGCTTGGAGAACAAACTTCTCCCTAATTATGATTTGGACACTTCCTTCTGTTTTCCTGCCAGCAGCAATCTCCTGAGCTCCCATCTCAACCCAGTGGGCCTGGGGGTGTGCAGAGGCTCCGATCAGGAACCTGAAAAAGCAAACACTTCACATCCCCCTATGTTTTCGAGTTATCTCATTTTTATATAACCAGCTTGGTACAAATCCAGGAAAAATCTTTGTTGCCATTATTTCCAGGGAAAATGGGGCTTTTCTGCCATTTTGAGGTTTAAAATTTCAGTTCCTTAAAGCAGGAGCCTCTTGAAATCCTGAGAGATGAAGGCCCCCTCCACGCACCAAAGCCCCGGCAGCAGTTTAGTTTGTGGAATCTTCCAAAGCGTTCATTCCTTCAGAACACCAGGGGTGGGAAATGTCCTTTCCTGCTGGGCAGTGGTGTCCAGGACTGGCTGGACTGCAGTGACCAGTGCCCCGTGCTGCAGGGGGTGCCCGTGGCCCTGTCACACTGTGAGTGCCACTGGTGCTGTGCCTGCTCCTGGGGCAGCTCTGCCGGAGAGGAGGGCAGGTCCCAAAGTGTCCAACGTGGATTATTAGCAATCAGCTTTATTTTTCACCCCAATTCTCTGCATTCTCAGGACTTCCCCCATGGCCATTCTCCTCCTTACCACATTCTGTGCTGGAGCTGGGGTAGGAAGGATGCAGGCTCAGCCCGGCAGATGTGTCCTTGTCCTTGTCCCTGTGCTGTGGGCACTGCTGTGAGGGCAGAATTCCTCCTGCAGAGCCAGGGGCAGGAGTAACCCCTGTGCTGGCTGCCTTCAAAACCGGCTGGAATATTTTGGAGGCACTTCTGGGGGGGTTTAACACGCCCTGACTGCTGCATGTTTTGCATTCTTCTCCTTTTCTTCTCTCACTGCTGAACAGAGCCGCTGCAGCTGGGGCTGGACCAAGGCAGGGGCTGAGGGTAGGAGCTGTGGGGGCAGTGCTGGAGTTTGGAACATGCAGGTGGGGGGGTTGTCATGAACCCTGCTCACTACCCCCATAATCCCAGCGAGGCCCTGGCACAGGGTGCCCAGAGCAGCTGTGGCTGCTCCATCCCTGGAAGTGTCCCAGGCCAGGTTGGATGGAGTTTGGAGCAGCCTGGGATAGTGGAAGGTGTCTCTGCCCGTGGCAAGAGGTGGAACAGGATGATCTTTAAGGTCTCTTCCAACGCAGCCCAGTCTGGTATTCTCTCATCCTCTGATAACCATTCCAAAAACTCCCTCCTGCCACAGTGCTTTGTACAAAACTCGACTGCTTTTATCTTCAAAACTCCGGTTAACAAAAAGGAGGGGCTGGATGCCTGGCAGAGCGACTCCCTTTGTGAGCTCCTGCCTGCTGCACCAGTCACATCACCTTACACTGTGCTTTCAAACACGCTGTGACACGACTGATGCAACGTGTGACGGGCAGGGGATCCTCCAGGAGACACGAGGAACCCGACTTTTCGAGTAGTGTTGTTACGGAAACAACCACGATGGCCTTTTAACTTGTATTTATGGATTGCTAAATAAGGCCTGCCCACACTTTTGCAATCAGCTGGTGGCAGTACCTGCAGGGGGACGAGCCATCGAGGCAGAGGAGGAGGGGAGGTGCCACAGCAGGTGGGGGTGAGTCAATGTCCCTGCAGTGCCCACGGTGGGCACCCAGGCTCGAACCCTCCATGGCATTTTAACAGAATCCCAGAGTCGTTCAGGTTGGAAAAGACTTTCAAGATCGTGGAGTCCAAGCTGTGCCCGATCCCCACCTTGTCACCCAGCCCAGAGCACTGAGAGCCACATCCAGGCCTTCCTTGGACACCTCCATGGATGGGGACTCCACACCTCCCTGGGCAGCCCCTTCCAGGGCCTTTCCATGAGGAAATTCCCCCTGGTGTCCAACCTGAACCTTCCCAGGCACCGTTTGATCCAGTTTCCTCCCATCCTGTCTCTGTTTCCTGGGAGCAGACCCCGACCCTCCCAGCTGCTGCCTCCTGCCAGGGAGTTGTGCTGAGCCTTCTTTTTCCCAGGCTGAGCCCCTCAACCACTCCTCATACTACTCACATCTAGGCTTTTGGGTTGAGCATAAACCACGGGAAAAGCTGTTCCTGGTGAGATTCTGGTGCTGGCTCACACACTTCTCGCTGTGACCTGCCAGCACAGTGTCCCCCAGCAGCCACCAGCCAGGGTCCCACCACAGCTGGAGACAGGACAACTCCTTTGCTGGGGCTTCTGCAGCTCTTTGCACCACTTGCTCTTGCCCACCCCCCTTCCTCTTGATTAGCAGCTAAAAATCACGGCAGTGTCTGATAGGACAAAGCCAGTGACAGCAAAGGGAATATTAGGGTCAAGCTTTATTAAGAAAGAAGCTATTGAAATGACATCCTCCAACATATTGCTATTAGGGCCTTGAAGAGTCTTTGCCTCATTAATGTAAAAGGGAGGTGGCAATCTTCCTGATCAACAGTGGCAATTTATTCTAAAGTGTCCATTTTCTGGGTGTCAGAGGAAGACTTTTATTTATAATCTTATTTTCAATTTCCACAAAGAACACTTCACTCACGCTCTGGGCAGGTTTTTGTTTTTTTTTTTTTTTTTTGCAGACAATAACGATTATAAAACGGTGCTCTGCCCCCCTCCCCAAAATCCCCCTTGTAGTAGTGTTGACATATGGAAATGAATCAAAATGTAATAGGCATAATTACCAGCATTGTGTGCAGGCTACAATTAGTGTCTCTTCAAAGCAGACTTGTAATCAAAAGACACCAATAGACAAGGGGAAGGACTGGGCAGCCGCTCCTGGGATGAGCCAGGGCTGGGAGGAAGTTTCCCATCACTGGGAGAGCACTGGGTCCCTGTTCAGGGTGAGGATGATGGGTCAGTGGTCCCAGGAGCCACTAGCCACCCCTGACACCCCTCAGGTGTCAGGGCAGGCTGGGCTGTCCAGGGAAGCTGTGGCAGCCCCATCCCTGGCCAGGCTGGGCACGGTTTGGAACAACCTGGTGTAGTGGAAGGTGTCCCTGCCCGTGGCAGGGGGGGGACCAAGATGAGATTTAAGGTCCCTTCTGACCCAGATTGTTCCACGACTTTCAAAATTTGTCTGATGAGTCAAAAGAAAATTAGAAAATAGTATTCAGAAAGAATTAGTTGCATTCTGCACCAGCAGTTGCTCCGCTCGCCTTGGAACTGTCTTATAAGAACTTTTGATTTCACCAATGGTCAAAAATTATTTATTTTTGTGTGTGTTTTGTGAACCAGAGAATGTTTCATTCACTCAGCTCTGAACATGAGACACAGTCTGAATGTGAGGAAACCCTATTACCTGTATCCCTCCAAACCCCAGTTAAGGTGCTGGGTCCAAGCACAGCAGGTTGACAGTTTTGCAATTCAATTTTTACCTGTCAGAAATGTATCAATCCGAAACTATTTTTGCAGGGACATTTCTATGTTAATAAGTTTTTGCTTTGAAATAACGCCTCCCCCAGCTTTTAATAAGGTTAAAGCATTATCTGGGGCCTCATTGGAAGCGGCTGCTGGGGTTTCATTTTCAAATTCATCATGTTCCTCAATAGTTTCTCAAAATCAAAGTCAGAATGAAATATTTTATTGCCATTACTCAGCCGACTGCTTTTATTGACCCAAACACGCTCTTCTTGTTCCCAGGGAGGCGTTGAGAAGAATTGTTCAGACCCGGAGAACAAGAAAAGTCTGGGATTTCCTTTGGAATTCCCTGGTTCTGGAGGAGCCCTCTCACAGCAGCTGCTCCTCGAGGCTGTGACAGGGCCCTGTGGGATGTGCTGGTGGTGACAATGACACTGGTGGGGCTTGGGAGAGCTCGAGGGCCAGGACCTCAGTGCTGGTGAACACTTGGGGGGGTGTTGCTCCAGCTGGAGTTCTGACAGGGTGCCAGGGCAGGACCAGCACCTGCAGAGGGTCTGTGCCTGCCAGGCGCTGCCCAGGAGAAGGGCAGGTGGCACCTGGCACCTTCCAGCCCTGGCTGTGCCGCTGCCGGTGGGTGCAGGGGCCGATTTTGGGGTGCAGGGTGGCACCAGCCCTGCCTGGTCCCGCTGCCACTCTCGGGGTGCTCAGGGCAGAGCCCACCCAGCAGCACCAGCTCCTCAGGGAGGAGGAGAGGGGGACACTGGAGCTGGTAGCTGCTTTGCTGCAGCCTCTCCAGGGGAGCCTCTGCTCCAGGGAATGCTGCTCCAAGAGGAGCAGCTTCTCCCAAGTCAGCAGGGAGATGCTGGTGTCAGCCAGGGAAGGATCAGGCCTGTCACCAGCGGGTCTGTGTAGGAGGACTTATATTTGTTTGCAGGAGCCAGATGGTTAAAGAAGAGAGTGACATAATTTCAAGAGCTGGAGCCATGAAAGAGAGGGAGAGAAAGCCACAGCGGGAAGTGAGACCCCAGGGGCCCCCCAGCTATGGGGTGTGCTGGCACTTCAGCTCTGCTTCCTGCAGGGATCCATCCCGGGGTTCTTTGGGAATCACTCCCACGTTTAGGCATCTTTCCTCCTTGCCTGTGGATACACAGGGAAGCTGAGCTGCGAGTGGTGCTAATGCTGGAGAAGTTATGAGGGCAGAAGTGGTGGGCACGACCTTGTCATCATCGTGAAGTTCATGATCTTAAGTAGCTCTCCATTTATTAATGGAGGAGCCGTTTATTAACCTGCTCAATTCAGTTGTGCCGGCATAAATCTGAAACAACCCCGTGGAGTGTGGATTTATACCAGCATAACCATGGGAGTGCCTGGCTGGTGTCTCTGTCCAAGGCTGCACAGGTGGCAGGACAGGATGGCTCACAGCACAGGTTGTCCCTCACTGTCCTGGGGGCTGGGGAGGAAACTTCAGATCTCAGTAGCAAAATGAGGCTTAAAACAGCAGCTCAGTTTCCACAACCCCAAATGTCCAGGAATAGAAATGATTCCAGTGTTGAGTGTGTGTGCCAGGGCTGGAGCTTGGCTCGTCCTTAGCCGAGGGAAAGGGTGTGACAAAAGGGGTTTGAGGGCATTTGCATCTCTCATTTCCAGCTTGGTGGGGAGGGCTGGTCCCTCGGAATCCCCTTTGCCCGGCTGGAGCTGCCTGGCACCCACAGCCTTGTGGTCAGCAGTGGTAACCCCATTGGAACAGCCAGCTCTGGGTGTGGGGCTCTGTGTGCAGCCCTGGAGCAGGGAAAAATAAACCACCCCTACACAAACCCCCCTGCTTCCCTCCGGCCAAAGCCTTGGATCTCCTTCTTCCTGCATGGAAGTGGGTTTGAACCAGCAGAACATACCTGTCGTGTTTTATTGTCTCATTCCCTGTGTTTGGTACAGGCTGCTGAGCAAAGGCGACGCCGAGGATGCTGCAGAGGAGGGAAAAAAAATTTCCTCTGAAATTTTGACTGTTCCTTTAGGGCTTTGAAGGAGCTGAAGAGGAGACACGCATCTAAATTTAGAATTACATTTTAAGCCTTCATGTAGCCTTTTGAAATACCAGAAGGAGCAAGGGTCTGCTATCCTACCATCGGAACCGGGCACAACCTCCTCTTTCAGCGCGTACAAACCCCACCCCGTGACTCGCGGCTTCCTGCTGCCTGCCCTTATCTTCCCTTATCTGCTGCTGTGCGGAGGCTGCTCCGTCTCCGCGGGCCGTGGCTCCTTTCACAGCCTCGGGAGCCCGGCTCGCTATTCCCGTCACGCCTGGGTCTCCCGGCCCCGCTCTTATCGGCAGCCGCACACGGAGCGCCGGGGGATGCGCCGCTGCCGCTGCGCCTCTTCCAGAGCCATCCCCGGCACCGCGCACGGGGCAAGCCGCGACCTGGAGGGGCTCCTTTATCCCCTTCCCGAGAAAAAGGGATCTCAGCCGGCTGCAGCTGAAAAGACCTCGGCAAATCCTGCGGGAAAACGTCTTTGAAGATGCTGTATAGACGCAGCCGAAGACTTTTAGTGGAGCGTTTGCGTGCGGGTTTGGAGAAAGCTGAGGTGCCCGCGGGAGGAGTGAACTCCAGCAAGAACTCCAGCGCTCTCTGAGTGCCGGGACCCCACACCTCTGCTCAGGGTGTGCCAGCAGTGCCACCTGAGTGCCGGGACCCCACACCTCTGCTCAGGGTGTGCCAGCAGTGCCACCTGAGTGCCGGGATCCCAAACCTCTGCTCAGCGTGTGCCAGCAGTGCCACCTGAGTGCCGGGATCCCAAACCTCTGCTCAGCGTGTGCCAGCAGTGCCACCTGAGTGCCGGGACCCCACACCTCTGCTCAGCGTGTGCCAGCAGTGCCACCTGAGTGCCGGGATCCCAAAGCTCTGCTCAGCGTGTGCCAGCAGTGCCACCTGAGTGCCGGGATCCCAAACCTCTGCTCAGCGTGTGCCAGCAGTGCCACCTGAGTGCCGGGATCCCAAACCTCTGCTCAGCGTGTGCCAGCAGTGCCACCTGAGTGCCGGGATCCCAAACCTCTGCTCAGCCACCTGTGGGTGGCTGGATTTTTTTGCCACCTGGTGCCATCCTGCAGCTCTGTGGAAAACGTCAGGGCATTGATGTCGTGGTGAAATAGCCCTGTGTTGGTATAGTTAGCAGTGCTGTCATTTCAGTGTCCCGCAGAAACGCACCTGAGGAGTGGAGCTGGGCTCTGAGTGACACCAGAGGACAAACACAATTTGGGGCAGGTGTCCCCTCCCGCACCGAGGTCATGATCCACCACAGAGGAAGAGATGTGCTCGTTCGTGACAGCCAATGACATCACATGTAAGAAGCGTTTTTGGGGGATTAGTGGGGCTTCTGAGCACAGAAACACTCCTCCCCCAGCACGCCCACGCACTCCTGTGCCTGCACACACAGATGCACACTCGTGCACGCACACACATGCATATGGACACACACAGACCCCCCTCCAGAATCCCTGTCCTGCCTCTCCCAGGCCGTGCCGGGGGTGTGTGGGGAAGGAAGGAGTGGGCACTCGCGCCCTGCCAGGCGCCCACGCACGCCCACGGCCCATATGGCTCCTGCACACAGGCTGTGGCTGAACTTGCCTGGGAAGCGCTTTGTTCCTCAGACCATCGTGGGGAATGGATCTCTGCCCGTGCTTGGGTTTAGCAGTTTTTTCCTCCTGTCATTGCCTTCTCCAGCTCTGCTGGAAAGTGTCATTGAAAGGAGAATGTGAAGTGTTGCTGTGGCCGCTGCCCTGGCACTGATCCCTCCTGCTCCCCGATCCGAGGAGATCCCCAATGATCTGTGCCACCTTTGACACTTTGCACTGCTTTGTAGGTAAAAATTCCCCAAGACGCCCAGAAATCCCTTTCTACAGTCAGCAGAGACTGACACGAGGAGTTTTTCCCTCTCTCCTCAGCTCCTGGCACTGGACATTCCCATACCAGGCAGTAGGGATGGTCAGCACAGCATCCACTCCAGAGAAAGTCCCAGCCCAAGCCCATCTCCTGCAGCCTTGGATTCTGCTTGGCTTCAGGATTCAGTTCCCAAGCCAGCCCATGCCCCACCATCAGGCTTTTCCCTTTCTCTTCTCTTCTCTTCTCTTCTCTTCTCTTCTCTTCTCTTCTCTTCTCTTCTCTTCTCTTCTCTTCTCTTCTCTTCTCTTCTCTTCTCTTCTCTTCTCTTCTCTTCTCTTCTCTTCTCTCACATTTTTACTTTTGATTAAAAGGCAATGCTTCCTTTCTCCGGTAGTTGTGACATGAGTCTCCTCCAAGCCGGTGGCAAACACAGCATTTCTGAATTTTCCCCGAGTCTCTTCCACTCTGATTTGCACCAAACCTTATAATTTTTTTTTCCTGGTTTTCTGTTCATCTGTGTATTTATTCCGAGGTCCAAAGGGGTTTTCAGACCCAGCAATCTGCCTGAAATCTCAGTCTGTGCATCTCTACAGACCCAAAGGCTTTGAGGGGAGGCCTGGAGCTGAGACAGGAGATAGATCCCCCAGGGGTGGCAGGTCTGGGGTCCCACTGCCCCCTAAGCCCTGCACGACCACAGAGCTCCCACAGACATTACACTGGAGCAATGTGGGAAGAAATCGAATCCCGCCTTAATTTTCTTAACTGGTATAAATTTCTAAAGAAGAGACATTTGGAAGCGAAATATCAAAATGTGACATTTGGAAAATGTTAAAAAGAACATTGTTGCATTATTGAGATACTTTGTTTTAATTTTCTTTGGAATTAAACTTTTTCAAAATCGCACGTCGCCGCAGGAGGTCTGTTCCCATATAACAGCAATTTCCAAAGAGATGGTTTCTGGCCTCACAATTTTTGACCATCAGTAGTGAAACGCCCTGGAAAGGGAGGGTGGGAGCCAGGTGTGCACCCCATTGTCCTGAGCAGATGTGTCCATGCTTCAGCCCTGACAGCCTCTTGCTCTGCCAGTCACATCCTCAGCAGCCCCAGTGTGGAAGAACACGCTGCTTTGGGGAAAAAATGGCTTTTCCAGAAAGATGGATCAGGAATTTGGCCTCCAGGATGCAGCACAAATCCAATCAACCTCTGAGGGTGTTGCAGTTCCATTCACTGTTCACAGGGACACTGAGTTTTCCTGGCTTTGCTCAACAACACTTACTAAAGCCGGTGTAAGTCTGTGGATTTCACCTCCTCCATTCCGGATTAGAACAGTTTAAGCCATGCTTAAACCTATGGCTGAGTTAACCAGCACAGAACGAGATAAACTGGGCTCTGTTTAGAGGAATGTCTGTGTCCCACAGCCTGTGCCAGCCCGGCAGCCAGTGCTGGCTTCCTGGGAGGGCAGGTAGGGAGCACCAGGACCATACTCCAGCCCAGATTTCACCAAACTTAGACATTTTAACTGGAAAGCCTGAGCTCCACTCGGGCAGCTCCCATGGCAGTGAACTCCATGTAGTGGTGTGCAGGGCTGCCTGGAATTATCCATGATGCCCAGAAGACGTTCCCATCCCAATAAATAAATTGATTTATTCCTGCATTTACCTTCATTTCAGTGCATGTGGGCCCCAGGGCCAAGCCTTGCCCAGCTCTGGCTCTCCCCCCAATCCCAGCATTTGCAGGGATCACCCCACAGCTCTGCAGCTCACCCCCTTCCTTCCATGTGCACCAGGATTACAGCAGCATGCTTCAGACACGCCACCAAAACTTGCTGTCTCCTTCCCCCCATCCAACCGTTGGGTTATTTGTGCAGGTTAATTCATTGTTTTGTGGTTGCTGCTGCCTCTCTGCAGCAGGAATGGAAGCAGAGCTGGCAGTGGAGCCGCTCGCACCCAAAGGCAGCTTTGTGCAGTCAGCAAAAAGGCGGCGGAAAATGACTGTTCAATGAAATCACATATTTTGGGTAAACGTTGCCTGCTGAAAGAGTCGGTCTCTGCATTAAACTGGGTGGCAGGAGGAGTTGCTGTGAAATCAGCGCAGGGATTAGATGGAAAAGAGCATTTCGTGTTTAAGTGCTGATTAAAAAGCAATATGTTGCCGAAAAGCTTCGCACCAAGTGGGTGACTCCTGTCCCTGCTGCTTGGTGACTCTCGGGGATTATTGTGATATGCCTGATGATTCGCCAGCACAGGCACTTCACCATTTCCCAGCCCCTGGGTCTCTTGGTGGGATTCTTGCTGCATTTCAGCGAGGCCCTTTAGGGTGAAATTAATTCAGTTTAGCAGCCAACAGGCTCCAAATCGATTCATTCTGCAGCCGGGATGGTTTATGGGCAGGACGGATGGGCTGCAGCACACAGCTCTGCGTCTGCAGACACTGACAGGAAACCTCGGGGGAAAAGGGATCTGCAAAACTGCCCCTTTTATGTTTGGGAATAATAGTGATTTGGCTGCTCCAAAGGCTGCCAAAGCCTTGCAGGAAATCCCAGCCATGCCAAGATCCCAGAAAGGCAGAGAAAAAAAAAGGACGTGGATGGGTGTGGTGTGGGTGGGTGGCTGAACCATGGGCTGGGATTTAGGGTGAGAGGAAGGGGACAGAGGTGGCACACACGGTGTGTGCCATGGCAGAGGTGCAGAAGCCACAGCCAGGGCATAGACCCCTTGCTCAGAGCCATTGCTGCCGTCCACCCCCACCTGGCCAGTGGCTTTTCACCAGCAGTGGGAGAGCTGTGGGAGCCTCCTGGATGCCTCAGGATGGAGAGCCCGTGGGGGTTGGCAGCAGTGCCCACCGTGGGGCCAGCCCTGTCCCTCCTGGCAGCCCGGCATGGAGGGAGCTGTGCAGCTCCAGGGAGCCTTTGTGAGCTCATTCACCCCCAAAATCTGGGCTCAGGACAACACTGCGGCCATCACCTCCCAGCCCCCCATCCTGCCCCGGAGTCACGCCCCGTCACTGCCCCTGGGTGCTTCTGTGTCCCCGCAGGCTGCGCTGGCTCCTGCAGACAGACACACGGACGGTCTGCATGTCACCTGCGCTCCCAGTTTGGATCCCGGCTCTCCGTTCCCTACCCTGCTTCTCAAATGCTAATGTAGCTTTTGATGTGCGCGTCTTCATCCTTCAGCAGAAGCGGGATCCAGCTTTGGACAAGCGCAGCACCGTGCCGACGGCGGCTTTGCAACAGGAGCTGCCGTCCTGTTCCTTGACTCGATCCCAGCGTTTTGTCATTTTTGAGGAAATAACAAACTTGAAAGTATTCGGCTTTGGTGCAGCAATTGCAGCTTAATTGCACGTCTCCTTCTGCCCACACAAATGCTGAAAAGTGACTTGGCAAACTTTAAAGGCAATCCAGGACTGAAATGGGGAGGCTTGACAAGCCAGCATTCATCAGCTCTGACTAACGCGTCTGTACTCTCAAACCTGCTGCTGTTCCTGCGTTGGCCTGACATCTTGCTGCCCTCAAAGAATTTCTTTTGAGTCTCAATCAGCGGCTGCCGGGTGGCTGTGTCTGAAAGGTCCCCCCAGCGTTTCAGCTGCCAGGTTACCCACAAACCATTCCTGGGGCGGGGGCTGCGTTGGCCGTGCCCTGGCAGGAGCCGGGGTGGTTTTGCTGCACAGAGAAGATGGAGTGGGCAGATGTCCTGGCATGTCAGCGCTGTTTGTGCTGGTGGCGTTCCAGGGGACATGGCTGGCAGCACAGCTCTGGCCCCGCTCCCCCCAGGCTGGAGGCAGCTGCCTCCCCAGGAGACCCCAGTGCAGGCTGCGGTGCTGGGTGGCTGCAGGTTTGGGGAGCCTGCAATATCTGATGGAAGTCTGAGCTGCAGCAAGTCCACGAGGGAATGGCGGGGGGGCAGAGGGGAAGAGGGGAGGGAAGGCAGAGTCACGGTCCCGCAGGACTTCCAGTTCCACAGACGATGGGAGATTACTGTGATCACACCACCAGAGGCAGCAGGTCCCCAGGACAGAGCTGTGCCTGAGGGCAGGGGCAGTGGCAATGCTGGGATTGCTTTGGCTCCCCAGCTCGCTGGTGCCCCTGGGGAAGCCATGTGGCACTACCAACACTTTTCCCTGCTCATCTGCCACGTCTCCTGAAGGAGACAAGAGGAGGAGTGAGCTGGGATAGCAGCCGGTGGGAAAGCATGAGAAGGGGATCGAGAACCCCAGAGGAGCAGAGAGAAGGAGTCACACGACCACAAGAGACCTTGTGGTTGTTTGCTCAGGTTCAGGAGCATTTCCTGGGTCTGCTGCTTCATCCAGCCCTCCTTTCCTCGGGTGCTGGGCAGCTGAACCAAGGCCAGGTGGGAGATGGGACAGAGCAGAGCCAGTGGGGCTGGTCGAGGGGCCAGAGCCGAGCCTTGAGCCTCCAGTGGATGTGGCAGTGGGGATCACAGCCCCAGCTGTCCCCCCTGGTGTTTGTGATCAGCACAAAGTTCGGGCACAGTTGAATTCTTTGTTTCTTGAACTGCCCCTCATGGCTGAGCGGGGCTGAGCGTGCACAGCACATTGCCATGGGAAGCATTGAGTCTACGGGCTTCTGCAAGGAAAATATTTAAGATTTCTCAGCAAATGGTGCATGCAGCTTTTCAGGAGGATGTTTTGCTCTTTTCCCCATGATCAGGCTCATCCGGCGTGCTCGAACGATGGCCTCATTTATGCACAGCATCAGAAGGAGTGTGGGGAGGGGATCTTCTCTCCCTTCAGAAACGGCACAATCTACCAAAGGACAGGAATTATGTAAAGCAACGGGATTTACTCCCAGCCCAAAGTCTGTAAACAGTGTGGGTTATGCTGCATGGAGCTTGTGAAAAGATAACTGGGAGGGGAGGCCCCTCGGTTCGTTTTGTGAATGAGCGACTCCGTGGTGGCCGTGGGTTTATTCTGCTCCACAGTGTGCACGCAGCACTCGCCGCGCGCTCGGGAATCAGCAGCCGAGGAAATAGATCTTTGCTGGAGGCAGCTGCTTTCCCAACAGTGAGAGAAAACATCATGCATGGCAGGCTTAGAGGATATTACTTTAATACCTTGCTTCTCACTGCAGAGTAAGGTGGCCGCGTGCTGGGGCGGGCACGCTGGGTCACCCCCTGCTCCCCACGCTCCAGTCACCGTCAGGCTGGGCTGTCACCGTGGGTGCAGAATCCCCTCAATCCCCACGCTGTGACTGTGCTGCAGCGCCAGGCTGAGCCAAACCCTTGTCTCACCTGATGAGGCCACTTTGAAGTCCCTGTTAGCTCCTGACCTGGCCCTGTGGGCTGTACCCTCTGCTCCAGGGCCTGCAGCTTCCTGCCAGGCTCTCCAGAAGTGGAAATCCGACTTTCTGATAGAGCATTGCAGTTTTGTTTGTATTCCGCATGAGACTCAAAAAACCAGGACCTTCCAGGAGTAATTTGCTGGGATGATCTAAACCTGTTGGGCACGAGGTGGATTTAGGAGCATCAGAGAACAGTAGAGATGCAATGCAATGAAAGAAGTGGGGACTTTGTGATGTAGGATCTGCACAGGGGACCGTGCACCAACTGCCCCTCCTTCAAGGGATTGAGCATCCCTTTTCCTTCTCCCAGGAGCAGGGAGGATGCCTCGGAGATGCCCACTCTGCCCCGTGAACACCAAACCCCAGGGCTCTCCTGGGGGCACTGAGAGGTGCTCATGCCACAGGAACCCACCCCAATAAACACAGGCTGTGACCCTCCCCAAAACAGCTGCAGCTGCAATGCCTCAGTGCTGGTCACCTGCCCAGGTGTGGGGCTGCTGGCAAGACCACGGGGGCAGACAGGGCTGGCAGCTGGCTCTGCCCACGGAGCCGTGCCTGGCTTCTCCAAGCCTCCCTGTTTATTTGCTTTAAAACAGCTTGAAACCAAATAGGGTTAATAGCCTTCCCTGTGTCCTAGTGAGATGAAACTACCATTGGGAGACCCAGGACAATTTTTATATAGGATTAGAAAACAAAAATCAATATTTAATTATCTGTAAGCTTTTTGTGTCACTGCATCCTTAGCTTGCTAACGGTGAGTGCCGGCTGCCAGCAGAAAGTGAGTCATTAAAGGCGCAGTATCTTTTACTGGCCCGTTATGGGAGCACAGTAAATAGAGCACATTATCACTCCTCACACACCTGCACGGTTATTTATCTTTACAATCTCTATTTACCTATATTTATGGCGGGTTTCTCCTGTATATTATATGGCCAGGTTAACTTAAATGGGCTTCATTAAAACCAGCGCTTAAAACTTTGGGACATCCTCGTTTGGGCAGACGGCAGGAAACCGAGACGGGGAAGGAGGAGGAAAAGCACTTTGTGTCACCAGGTCCCCAGCGCTCGGGAGCTGAAGGGTGGCTGATGGAAGTGCTGGTGGCTTCAGGGCTGTGCCACCACCTGGGGCTGTCTGGGACCCGCAGCCATGGAGAAGCAAGGGGCTTGGGGAGGGAGGAGGAGGAGGAGGAGGAGGAGGAGGAGGAGCCTTCACTGGGTGCTGGGTGCTCAGCTCCCCTGTGTGTGGGGAGCCGTGAGCCCGTGGGCTGAGGGGCTGCTCAGGGTCTCCTTCCTTATCCCTGTTGCACCTTTCCCCCATATCGGAGTCACAGCCCCAGGGGACAGACGGACGCAGTGCCTGACACTGCTCCTGCTCTCCTGCTCTCCTGCTCGGGGTCCATCCTGTGCCTCTATCCCTGCAGATCCTCTGCCTCCATCACGCTGTGCCCATCCACCTGTACTCACTGTGCCACGGCCTGCCCAGGGCCACTCAAAACGTACTAAATAAATACCCTGGGAAAAGAAACCTTCCCCTGTGGCGAGGGGAACGGGCAATTAGCGGGTCTTTTTTTGCTGCAGTAGTTAATTTTTTACAAGCCTCCCTTATTTTCCCTGTTTCCCCTGGTTAATAATGACTCGCAGCCGCTTACACCATAAATAAGTTCCACAAATTTCGCAGATGCACCGGGCTGTTTAAGCAGGGAAATTGAGCAGCATATGTCTGAATGGTTAATTGACTTAATTGCTGTTAGTTGGGCTATTAGCACACTTGATCCACCCCAATGACCGCAATACTTTCTTAATGGTGTTCATTTTATTTGGATGCCAAGCTCCAGTTACCATTACAGGGAAATTTCCAATTGCTGATTACCTCATAAATATATAATTGTAGTCATAGGCTAAATAAAGCCAACAGGCATTAATAATGAACAGCGTTTGACTAAGAGCCTTTAAAGGATGATGGAAGTTTCTTTAAGGACCTCAGCTATTCTTGAAATGTAAATAATCTTTCATGCTTCTATTTTTAATGATGCTGCATCCTTTTTCCAGTCGGCACCAAGCTCCAGGAGAAGTGCTTGGTGCATCCCACATCCAGGTAATGTCCAGAGAAAACAACAGAGCTGGAGGCCTCCCGAGCTCTCCCTGTTCCAGGATTAGTTCCCAAGGGACGCTGAGGTTATTCCTTTCAGGCAGCCACAGGCGTGTGAGTGACCACTGGCTCCAGCCTCTCATCCAGGCTTCCTGAAAACAGCTTATCCCATTCCCTGTCTGCAGGGAAAGGCAAAAGCAAAGCACCACCAATGCAGGTCTGCCCCCAAGGGTGGCACTAAGGGCAGGGATGATTTATCCAGAAGAGGAAAAGCAAGGGAGAAAGGGCCTTTTCCAACGCCAGCATTGTTGCTGGCACTAGAGACAATTCAATTATCCCAGGCTTTTCTTAACTGACCTAGTCAAATGAACCTGCCTAGCTCTGTCCACAATAATTACCCACGATTTGCTAATTCATGTGGAGAAGAAATTACTCCTCGATAGTCTGTTAATCTTTGATTCCCAACCATGAGCTCATTTACTCCAGGCTTGTTCCCTACTGGCACCAAACGGAGAGCATTGCATTAGTTATTTTCAGCTATTAAGGAACTAGTTATAATTAATGTTGGCTTTGACCATAGCCTGGTTTTAGGTGGGTGCCTTGGGGTGCTGAAATGGGTGGGGGCTGCGTCACAGCCACGTTCCTGGGATTTGGGAGCACCCTGCACATCCTGTCACGGCAGGGCTGGGACAAGTGGGACCAACCCTAGGGTCATGGGCACAGGGAAGGAGGGACCTGCCACCCTTGGATGTGCTGGGTGCCCATAGTCCCCATGTCTGTGGGCAGCATCCCACCCTCTCCCTCATTGCCAGAGGGGTGGGAATGTGTCACCCTGGCTCTACATGTCCCATGGGACAGGGAGGGCATGTGCCTATGGGCTGGCCCATGGGGGATGGCATGGGGGGCTCTGCCAGCTTCCCCCTAAGGAGTTGTTTCCCGTTTCCAGCTCTTCTGCCCATTTCTGTGTGATGGGGAGCCAGTGAGCCACTGGATGTGTGCAGGGATGGATGCTGGGAAGAAAGGAAAAAAATTCAGGAGAGAGGAGAAGGCTTTTGAGGAGCAGGAAAGTAAAACCTGCTTTGCAGCCTCCTGGCTGAGCTGCTCTGCCTCCAGTGCCGGGGTCCCTCTGCACCCCAGGGCAACCCCTCAGTGCCTTCCCTGGGGTCCCACTGGAAGCAGTTGGGTTTCACCCATTCCCATGGGTTTAATCCCCCTACCCCATCTTCCTCTCCTGGCACCTTTCCCATCAAGGTCTCCTTCTGCAAACCTACCAGGAACAGGTCCCTGTGTCACCAGGAGCTGGCAGGGACCCCTCTGCCTGCCCAGCCCTCATCAGATGGGGGTGAACTCCTCTTCATCTCCCCTCCGCCCTCCTTTCCACCCTGGGCCAGCTGCTGACACCCCTGGCAGGACTGATGGCATCGCCCTCCAGACCTGCAGAAAATGAGAAGCAGATGTTGCTTCAGCAGAGGAAAGGTCTCGGGATATGAAATAGTTTCACCTGGTGCCTTCATCTTCTGGAAAATCACACGTGACAATTCCTTTTGAAAATGATCAAAGCCAGGCACGGCATTTCCTCTCTCCTTGCCGATCCACTCCGCTCTGTTTTATCAGATGGAGTTTAAAGCAAGAGCATGTTTTATTTTAAAACAGATTTTAAAAATATTCTGGCCTTTTGGCTTGACCATTCAAACCATCTGCCTTCCAATGTCTCAGATGTTGGTTCAGAGAAGAGGAGTGGTGTTAAGAGTAAGCAAAAGTACCTAATAATCAGTTAAATACAATGCTGCACAATACTTATGGAGTTGGCATTCCCAAAGTTATTACCAGAAGCCAAATCTTAATCCTTTTTAAGTTGGGAGGGGGAAATGGATCAAAAATTAGAATGATATCAAGCATAAAATAATCTTCTGTCTGTATTGCACTGATAAAAAAAATAGAATATATAATTACCATGTACAAACTGCTTATGTTTGTGATTATATGTTGCTGCCATCTCCAGGTCCTCCCGGTAAATGACTTAATTGGGTTGTCCTGATGTATGGCTGGAGAGAGGGAATGCGTGCTGGATCTCACAGGGATTCGTGCTGGATCTCTGCACCGGGAATGCCTGAGACACGGGCAGAGCTTTGCTCCTCCTGGAGATGCTGCAGAGGGTGAGAGGGCCAGCCCCAGGGCTGGATCCTCCCACCTGGGTGGCTGCTCCCAGTGTTCCTTTTTTCCTCCTCCTTTACGATTGCCATATCCCAGAGATTTTCTTTCTGTATTTCTTTTTTTTTTTTTTTTTTCCCTGACTATTCACAGGTAGAGTGAGAAGAAAGTCTGGCAGAAGAATGGCCCAGAGTTTCCTGGACACCAGTGGCGTGGATGTGGCATGAGATTTAGAATTTTGGAATTTAGAAAGTGCCTCGTGCCTGGAGGGACATTGAACCAACAGGGGAACGGGGAGGGAAGCACAAAGGATCCAGTGCCCTGTCTAGACACTAAATATACTTGAAAATCGACTCAGGGGATTATATACACAGAGGAGCAGATTGGGCAGGCATAAAACCAGTGGTCAGGGCTGACAGCGAATTGTGAGAAATAAAAAAATACCTCAGAAAGCTGGCAAAGGAAAAAGGCTGGGGCTTCCCGTGGCTGTGAGTGGCACCCAGATGGATAAGGCACTGCCTTGGGAAGGAAAAGGGGAGACAAAATTTTAAGGGATTAGAGGAGCATCTTCCATTGGCACAGGAAAGATGACAGGGAACAGCCCGATCTCAGGAAGGAATTGTATCCATGTGGGGGATAAATGACACCAGAAAGCTCCCCAGGAAAAGGGGACACCCGAAGATTTCCCTGGATGGTGGCTCCAATCTGCACCTCTGTGCAGAACAGGGAGCTGTGTGTGACAGTGAATCCCTGCCCAGGGATAGCCTGGGAACAAGCAGGGTGTGTGCAGCACACCAGGATTGGGGGATTTTTGATGTATAAAAATGCCTCATTCACTTTCTGCCTCTTCTGCCGCTTATCAAACCACAATACCCCTCACAGCCTCACGCTCCTCTTTATTGCCCACTGTATTTATTACAGCCGAGGAAAGAGATATTTTATTTTCTGTTGGGGTTTTGTGGTTTTTTATATATATATTTGCTAAATTTAGCCATTTTTCTGGTGAGGACATTCAGCAGCACAGAAAGCAATGCTCTCAGATAAGTTCATCACTCTCAAAAGCCTTTGGTGTCATTTAGCGAGGAATTTTTGCTCGGAAAAGCATTTCAGTGCAAATGATGGCCATTACCACAATTAAATATTTATTTTTTTGTCCCTAAATGTGAAGATAATTTCATAACTGACTCAGGAAGGTGGGCAGCCCGTGGCAGGGGGTGGAACAAGATGAGTTTTAAGCCCTCTTCCGACTCAAACCATTCCATGATTCTGTGGTTCTCTGATTCTTTGGCTCTGCTCTTAACATGTTGTTCCCAGAGTCTCTGACTGGTTTCAAGTTCTTGGGCAGAGAATTTTTCTTAATAGCCTCTAAACCTGCAAATCAATACGTGAGGTTTGCTAAACAATCCAGCCAAATCAAAGGTATATTTTGAACCTGAAAAAGTGCTCTCTGCACTTTTTTACCATTTACCCAGCACTAATATTTACCTGGAATTAATTCTGCTCCTTTCCCAACCCGGAGCCTTCCTGCTGGGGGGAAGGCTGGTGAGATGCCCTTGTTGCTTCTATGGGACAAAAACATTTTGGATGAACATAATTCATTCTCTGATTTCCCAGGATCCAAAATCTATTTGATGTAAAAGGTCAGAAGGGTTTCCAGTCATGCAAACAAGCTGCCAAATATAGACGGCCAGAAACATGTAAATTCAGTGACTTGGACAATTAACATTTAAGCTAAATTAAAACTAGAAGTGAGGATGCATGAGGCAAGGACTGTGCCCATCACATCTCCCCAGGCTGGCACAGCACAGCCAACACAAACCCTTCAGTCCCACCTGCTCTCAGGTGATTTATCACCAATAAACTCCCAACAGTTTATGACCAATTAATAATTTGAGTTACACCTTTGCAACAAGTTTCGGCTGCTGCATCACAGAGTTTTCTAAAACGCAGGGGAGATCAATTTGGGGCAGTGCTTTCCATGACATGATTCCATGCCAGGCTCAATTGGTACAGGGATCCCAGTGTCCTTTCCTCCATCTCATCCTATCTGTCACTACTCTTGGGTCCTTTCAAGCTAGGAGGGAGCTGCTGGGTTCAGAGCCATCCTCTGTCCCTCTTCCAGACCAGCTCAATCTCCAGTGGTGCCCTCACCCCCACCCAGCCTTCTCTGACAGCAGGGATGGGGAAATCCCATCTGCCTTCCCTCTCCTTGGCTTTCCCTTTATTTATTTATCACTGCAGGACCACCGTGTTCCCACTGCAGCTCTCCCCACTGTGACTGCATTTGGGGATATTTCATTTCCTCCCGTTTTTGCCGAGCACATTTGAGCTGGAGCCACGCTTCTGAGCTGTTCCTTGCAGCACATTTGGGGTTCAGTGGGCCAGCCCCAGCTGGGCCAGCAGTTCCCTGAGTTTTTGGGGTTTGCCGTCACCTTCCAGACCGCTGCCACCTCCTGAACAGAGCCCCACAGCTGGCAGAGGAGGGATGTGCTCCCTGGAGCTGCTTGACCGCCTTTGTGTGGGAGAAATCCCACAGCGGTGCAAGCATCTCCTCTCCGGCGCTCAGCGAGGTGGGGCCGAGGGAGACAGGAGGGACCTTTTAATGAGGAGGGTGTCTGAAGGACTTTGTGAATGGACTGGGAAAGTCATGGGCTCGGGATCACATTGCGCCCGCTGAAAGAGCCCCGTAAATGGAGTCATTCTTGGTGGCAGTAACTGATCCGCCTCCCGGCTGAGAGTCATGGAGATTAGGCATTAATTGAACGCGGGCTCCGAGGGGGGAGAGAGAGCGCGGGGTGAGGGTGGGGAGGCAAAGGAAACGCTAGAATGGGAGCACAGAGAGACGCTGTTAATAAAGACACAAGGGCAGCTGTGCACCGAACGTGGGGGGATATAGGATTTCAAGAGCCGGGCTCGCCTTTCCACTGAGAGCTACCTTTCATGGGATGTAACCTTAGGAATCGGCTCCGGAGCCAGCGCCTCTACGGCAGCACTGCCCTGGGGACGGGGACAGGGACAGCCCTGCCTGGCCGGGGGGTCTCTGGCAGCACTGCCTTGGGGACGGGGACAAGGGCAGGGGCAGCACTGCCCAGTGAGGCGATCTCCGGCAGCTCTGCCCCGGGATCTGCACGACTGAGAAGGGAATTGCATCCATTGCTTCCCACCCAGCCAGGACCTTGGGATTAACGGGTCGGGAGCGGGGTGATGAGCAGAGTGCTTCGGGAATGGGGACAGTCATGGGGAGCCCAGCCCGGCTGGGGCTGGGTTTAATCTGGAAGTCGCGGTGAGACGATGAGTTTTCCTCGTCAGAGCTTTTCAGTTCATTACTCTGCCTCTCTCTTTTCTGCAAATAAGTAAATGCACTTAACAGGTTGCTGCAGGTCACCTAAGCTCCCTGTCGTGTGTGCACTCTTTTCCCCTGGTAATTGCAAAGTGCCGCTACCGATCTGAAATGTCAAAGAAGTGATTTAAATAGGAATTTACATTTGCCGCAAACGAGGGCGGCACACACAGACAGGGACTGCAGCCAGCTGACATCCAGCACTGCCAAACGGGGGGACTGAGCTGGGGTTGCCACCCCCACGTGTGCTGGGATGTCCAGGAATTCACAGAGGAAGATACCGAGACTTGGAACTGATCCTCCTCAGACTCGTTAACCTCCTTTTGCATATGTAGAAGAGGGTGACCACAGTTCGCTGGCAGGAGTGGAGGGACTAAGAACCATAGAATCCCAGAACAGTTTGGGTTGGAAGGGACCTTGAGGATCATCTCATTCCAACCCCCTCACTTACACAAGACTCACACAAGGCTTTTCCAAAGGTGTGGCTTCTCCCCAGCTCTGCCCTGGCTGGAGGTGGCTCAGGGTGGAATGAGCTCGATGGACCCACGTGTGCATCTCCACCCGCTTCCAGAGCTGCTGAATTCCCCACAAACTCCAGCTGTGGTCCCAAGTGTTCCTGCGTGTTTGGCAGACAGAAGGACACCCTGGGAAAAACCTGGAAGCAAACCTCCCGTTGGAAGTGGTGATCCTCTGCCAATTGCCAGCGGGTGGAGAAGCAGCCAGAGATCTGGGCAGTCCCTGCAGGCATTGTCCTGAGCTGGAATGGTGCTGTCCTTTGTGCAGCCAGGTGCGGGTCCCCACTTATTCTCCCTCCCTGAATTTCAGGATCAGACGGAAAATTATGAAATTCCCACTTGTGGCCAACCCACGCTTCATTGCTGCTGGGAGCCACCGTCATCCAGTGATGAGGGGCACCAGTCTGTTTAGACAGCCCTCATACCCACACCTCCAAACGTTGGAGCTGTGGATTTTGCCACTTTGGCATCCAAAGGGCTTTCATTAAGGCTTTTCTGTGGCTCTGATACGGCAGATAATGTGGGTTTCCCAGCGGAGCGTGCATTTCCTCAGGCACGTTGAGAGCTGGCACCTTTCCCTTCCCTCCTCTCTCACACTTTCCACATGAGCAGTCCCAGCAATACGCACAAACCCATTTAGCAAATGGATTTTTGTTTTTTTTTCCTTGCGAAGTGTTCAAAAATAGTCACCCTTTATTATTAAAGATGATGATGATGGGCGTTTCATGACTCAACAGTCTGAGGGCGAATCGGCACCCGGGATATCAATAGCGCACGCAAGCAACTGCAGCGATCGATAGTTCAAGTATATTTCTGTATTTATTGCATATTCAATCAACTAACTCCCGCTCTTTTATCAATACATTAGCTGATAACAAAACTCCGTTTGCTGTAGAAAATATTAGACGGTGTATAACAAATAATTGAACCTCGGGGTGTGTGAGCATCGAGCTGCGGAGGCACAGCGGGAGGGAGCCGTGCGATACCCTCGTGGTTATCCCACCTTGTTTGATTAAAGGCAAAACAAAACGCCGCAGATGAGGCGTTAAAAACATCCTGTGCTGATACAGATCTGAAGCCGTCAAAGCGGGAAAGATTAAAATGAGCCGGTCCCTGATTTCCAGTGGTGTTTGAAGCTCCTGCTTGGATTGTGCTGCTCCCAGGGCTTCCAGCAGTGGCAGTGGCCAGACAGAGGTCAGGTGTGCACAGCTTCCCTTCCCTGTCTCTGCTACAGTTTTTGGACAGGTCATGTAGCCCCCAGTGTTTGCTGCAGGTGACTTGCAGCAGGAGAGAGAAGTGGGATTGAGACTTTGAGGTTTAGACTGGATATTAGGAAAAAATTTTTCCATTGAAAATATTTTCCTGTCCTGGCACAGGCTGCCCAGGGCAGTGGCAGAGTCACTGTCCCTGGAGTGATTTAAAAGCCATGTGTGTGTGGATGTGGCACTTGGGGACATGGTTTAGTGGTGGTCTTGGCAGTGCTGTGGGATGGACTTGATGACCTTAGAGGGCTTTTCCTGTTGAAAGGATCCCATGATTCTGTGATTCAGACACATTTTCTTTGGGACAGGCATTGACTTTGACAATGCTCTGGCTGAGGATGCCTTGCTGGACCCATCTGGTAGCAGGAAAGGGAACAACAGGAGCCGGTAGGTCTTGGGCTCTCAGACACCCTTGAGCAGGATATTCCTGGCTCTGGTAGGTCTTGGGCTCTCAGACACCCTTGAGCAGGATATTCCTGGCTCCGTGGTGTTCAGCTGAGCAGTTCCCAGCTTTTTATCCCTCTCCTTCCAGAAAAGTGTTGGGCTGCAGACACGTTTGGGTGCTTCTTGCTTGCACCCCTTTAGGTACACAGGGACCCTAAACAGCCAGGAAGGAGCTCCTCACAGTTTTCAGGGTGTTCATGAGCAGTCTGGGACAAATGTGAGCAAACCATGGTGCTTGGTGTTGATCCCTGGGTCATTAATGCTCACACCCACAGAGGAATCACCAGGGTGAGTTACAGCTACAGGGCTGCACTGCCTGGTGCTTTGTATGTTCAGTTCTGGGTATTCTCTCAATTCACCCCTACCTGGATGGGTTCATGGTGGCACCTGAGGGCAGCAGTGTCCCCAGTGCATGTCACTGATGGCCCAGCACCAGCCGTGCCACCACCACACCGTGGCCTCTGTCCAAAAGAGAAAGCAGCCAGCTTTGAGTCAAAAGTGAAAGAAGAGGCTTTTTGTGTCACTTTTAATTAAGCTGGATAGCAAAGCCTCTATTAAAATGTGAGGAATGTATCCTATGAACAAACACACCACGTTACTACCAGTTATATTTTATTTTTGCCATTGTTGTTATTTATTAGTCTGGAGCCCCAGTAGCCCATTGATCTGCTCCCGAGGAGCCTGAGTGAGGCTGAGCAGTCATAGATCATCTTTGACAGAAGTTGACACGGGCATTTTCTGTCCTGAACCGTTCACTAGAAGTGTGTGAGCTGTGGCACAGTTTGGTTTGAGAAGGCCTTTCAAGGGAAGCAGGTGATGGCAGAAAGCCTGGTCCTGACATGGTGTGAAGCCCTGTGGGAGCTGAGGACCAGCTGCCTCTGCATCCCCTGGGATTTTGGTGGCACCTGAGGTGTGACCTGGAGCACCCTGGGGAGCCAGGCAGGTCAGGGGATGCTGCCCCAGGTAAGTCACATCCCTGGCAAGGATGTGCAGAGAGATTTAGAGAAGAACAAAGTGCTCTTTTCTTGTCCAGCCTAAGGGTCCTAGTGTGGGATGTAACCAGAGTGATGCAGGTGAATAACCCCTCTGCAGCGACCTGGAGCAGGCAGGGTGGTCCTGCTGCAGCAGGGCAGGGGCCTGGCTCCGCTCAGGGTGAGAAAAGAGCATGGGTGGAAGCAGAAGGTGCTTTTCCCCACAGCTCTGCAAACATTAATTGCTACAATCCCTCTTTGAAAGCAAACGGCGGAAATGCAAGCAGGGAAAGCAGGACACCTGAAACATTGAAAACCATTTCACGTGCAGAGATTGCAGCGCAAAGGAGCGAGGACGGGCTGTGAGCTGATCCCAGCTGGCCCCTTTGCACCCACCAGCTCCCTGCAGCCCTGTTTGCTCTAGGAGCTGGGGTGCCCCAAAGCCAGGCACGCTTTGGCTGTCAGGAAGGCCCTGCTGTGCACGGCTCCAGCCCAGCGAGATGCTCACACACGATTATCATCTCCCTCGGAAGCGGCAGCACAGCCCTTGGGGCGGGACCCTCACGCAGCCCGTGCTGAGCTCACACTCACCCTGCCCGTCCCCAAATCAGTGGGGTCCCCCCAGGTCCCCGGGGTGTGGAGAGCAGAGCACACATCCCCCGCTGGGGCTGGGGCCACCGTGGCCGTGCTCCGTGGGCAGAGCAGTGACCAGCCGAGGTGTCAGCGTCCTGTTTACATCCCTGTGCACTGGTGCTTTCCGAGGGGGCACGTCCGCGTCTTTGTCCCCGCTGATTGCCCTCCGCTCGCTCGTTTATTTGATCGTTTCAGACAAGCAGCCTTCACCTGAGGACATGTCAGGGCGCTGCTGGTTACTTGTCCAAAGGGGAAAACATCCTTTATCTCCCTCAGTAGCTCGTGCTTTCTGAGGCATCAACACCCCGCGCTGCCCGAGCCGCAGCCCCTCGGGTGGCACGAGATCCGTGCTTTGTGCAGCTCAGTAATTCCGCAGATGTGCCGTACTGACGTGATCATCCCAAGGAATAAAAATCGGCAGTGTTTTCACAGTGGAAAAGGGGTGCAATCTCCATAAGGGGAAGGGCACACTGCGGCCTGTGGCACGGAGCCAGCTGGCACTGCCAGCACCACCTTTGCCCACGTGTCTCTGCTCGGAGGGGGCCGTGGGAGCAGAGGTGACCCCCAGCGGGTGGCAGGGAGCCCTGGCCATCACTGTCACAGCTGCTGGGGACACCCCTGTGCTGCCACCCTGCATCACCCTGTCAGGGAGTGTGGGACACCCACGGCTGGCCCCAGGCAGCCGAACCACTGAGCTGAGACAAATCCGAGTTGCTGTTCATCCCAAGGAAACACGGGATTTTCACAGGGCCTTCGGCACAGCTCGCAGCCGGCTGAGGCTCCAGCCATGGAGACAGGGGCTGGTGAGCTGCTGCCTGCCCTGGCTGTGAGCTCAGCACAGCCTCCCCCAGTGCCACAGGAGCTGCTGGAGAGATCCTGAGGCTGGGCAGAGCTGGGCTGGCAGTGCAGAGAGCCACAGCCGCGGGATGGGCAGGGCAGTGGGAGCAGGATGTCCAGCTGGGACAGACGTGATGCACCAACAGTGCTCCCTTACAGCCACACTCAGGGGTCAGCACAGCCCCCTGCCCTCCCCTCTGGGATCCTGGGACAGCCCTCAACACCCCAAACACATGAGCAGAGAGTTGGGCAGTGTGTGTGTGTATGTGTGTGTGTGTGTGTTTAATAAAATACAAACTTACATTTCCCTTTTCAAATGGAATTAACGTACTTTATTGCCAGCTATAAGAATTATTCCTTAAGGGTAAGAAGTTTATAAAAAATTTAAAGTAACAAAGGCAAACTTATAAAAAATTCATCTTTTAGTAGTGATTGCTCTATAAAAAAAAGAGTAGGTTTAAGTGAGAATACAAAATTCACAGAATTAATTATGTAAACAGGAAAAAAAAAAGGCACAACAGCTGAGAACTAAAATAATTAGCAGCAGAGTGTCCCTGCCAGTGGCAGCCTGGGCCAGCGCATTGGCTGCGTGAGAGTAACCCACAGTGACACTTGTGTCCTCAAGTTATTTATAACACAGCTCTGCTGAGGCTCAGAGCAGTGCTGGCTTAATTAACCCACTGGTGAGTGTGGGGAACACCAGCTTTTCTCACCTGTCTGTGGTGCTGGGATCTTTGTCCCAAGAGTGCTGCAAGCTGATATTGGCTCAGATTTACTGTGGGCTCCTCTGGAGGATCTGCTGCAGCTCCAGCAGTGCTGGGAGCCCAGGAACTCGTGGAATCATGGAATCCCAGAATGGCCTGGGTTGCCTGGCTAAGAGTCTCAGAAAAAAGAAAGAAAACCCCAGATCCCTACAAAAGGGGTACCAGGAGGAAAACCCCAGCCCTTTTCTGAATCTTCCAGCCCTCCAAGCCAGGACAAGTCTGTGGCCAAACCTTCTGGGCCTTCCCTGCACCCTTGGCAGAGAGCAGAGAGAAGGGGCAGGAGAGGGGAGACACAAAGCTGGGGTGGGAGAAGGAGAACCTTGCCAAGTAGTACAAGTTGTCACCTTGGTTCAGTCTCTGTCCCTCTGCTTGGGCACAGCAGTGTCCCCAGAGCACCCCCGACGATGACCCCAACCCAGACAGACACAGGGGGTGCTGATGGGGGGGTCTTTGGGGGTGTCCTGTGCTGGGTCTGTCCTCACCCACCCCTCAGGACTGTGGGAGCTGGCTCTCCCCCCTGGGGGACCCCAGCCTGTGGGACCTGGTCACCAAAGTCCATGCCTGTCTGTGCTGCTCCAGCTCCTGTGCCCGGATCAGATGGGTTTAATGATTGCCTTGCTCCATCCAGAACAGCCAAATGCAACGGACAGGAACAGAATGAGCAAGAGCCTTTCCATTCACAGGCACATTAAAGGTGTCATTGAGATGCAAGGCGCTTGCTCATTCCAGCCTGCACTTTGCATTATTTTTCACTGTAGGAAAATTTTCAGGAGGAGAAAGGAAACTTAAGGAACACATTTAAAAGTAAAGTTGAATAGAACAGGGCTGCTGGGAATACAAATGCTGCCCAAGTTTCCTTCTGATCCGTTCTGCTGGCTGTCCTCTGCCAGGAGGCTCTGCTGGCCCTGCCCTGGAGGAGCTGCTGTCAGCATGGCTCCTGTGGGTGTCCCCAGGCAGGGACAACGAGTCCCACAGCTCCTGTGGGTGTTCCCAGGTGGGGATGGTGAGTGCCAAGGCCCTCATGGTCTCACATCCCCCCTTGCAGGCTCAGGAGCTGCAGCCTGAGGTTTCTCTGTGCTCTCAGCTGCCCAGGACCTGCAAGGAGGACACGGCAGGGACACCCACGCCCTGGCTGGAGGTGACACTTGGGGTGTCACGGTCACTCTGAGGCTGTTTGGACACGAGGCTACAGCTGTGCTGCACAGTCCCACCAGCATCTCTGCAGTGACAGGTGGTGCCTCCCACCTGGGGCAAACACCAGGGCCTTGCCCCGTGCCACTTGCTGCCGTGACACCTCATTGGGTGTGGGACGGGCGAACACTGTCCTCTTGGAACACTCCCCCTTGGGAAGGGACAGGGATGGGGATGGAGGTGGGGATGGGGCCAGGGGTTGGCTCTGTCTCCCCTCCTGCAGAGCCTCCCTGCTGCTGCCACCCACGTAAGAGACAGAAGCGTCACTCGGATTGGGAAGGAGCAGCTACATTTAGAAAGTGCACGAAAGGCAGCGTTTGAGTTTCACAGGAGCCCCTCGCCCACTCTTTTTCTCACCCGCTCAGCTTAATGCATTCCTGAAAAACCTCCTCTCCTCATCCGCCGCTATTTTTGCCTCTGAGCTGTAGCGTGAGTAGGCGGGATCATCTCGCCGTGCCCAGGTGTGCTGTCCCAGGGGCTCGCTCAGGCTTTGCAGCCTGAGGAAGCTCCATTACCCCACTGCTGGCCCACGGTCAAATTCCGGGAGGGATTCACCTTCCCTCCTGCATCCCCTTCCCTGCCCCAGATCCAGTTTTCCTCTCCACACGATGAAGCAGTTCTAATGGGAGACCGGGAGGTTTTTGCTCCACGTTGCCCTTCCCTGGCAGATATCAGGGATACCCAACCCAGGATCCCTGAACATCCCAGCCCTGATTCCCTGTGCGGGGACATGGTGACTGTGAGGAGAAACAGGACCCACAGGGTTCTGCTCAGCAGTGAAAGACCCAGAGAAATGCAGATGCCGAGGCCAGGGGCTGGCAGCTCCCCCTGAACCTCACGAGGGCAGAGCAGGGACCAGCTGCTGCTGTGGAGAATTTCCTCGAGGATGCAGGGCTGGAATGATTTCCACCCCAGCCAGGTGGGCTTCTGCCAACCCTTGATTCGAACACCTCCCTTTCCTCTCCTCTGCTGTCAAGTGCCAGCAAATGCTCCCAGTGCCCTCTCTTGGCATTGCTGCCCCTTTTCCTGGCTGGTCTCTGAAGTGGATTTAATGAGGATTTTAAGTGGTTCCTTCAGGCAGGTGCTGGCCAGGCCAGCCCTCCAGGAGCGAAATCCACCCTGGAAGCGCTCCTAATGAACCCTGCGGCCGGAGGAAGGAATACAGATGGGGGATTCTCTGCATTTGCCGGGAGGGCTCCGGGCGCTCAGCTCCGGCTGCTGCCGCGACACCGGGGCCAGCGCCAGACGTAGCCGGAGCAGCAGGAGAGCAGGACAGGCCACGATGAATATTTCATGGTGCAGCGCCAGAGCTTTGCATCAGCACCTGAGTGGAGAGCTCAGCACTCCTGATGTTTGATCTCGCACACAGAAATGTCTGGGCACCCCAGCCTGGGTGGCACCCGGCGGCACGGGACCAATGTGGGTGGGAGGACAGGGGTTGCTCTGCAGCAGTTCAATTTCCAGGCTGATAATAACTCCAGAGATTTCCTCAGGGCTCTGAAAATACACGGCTAAAGAGAAGATCTTCATCATGAAGGGAGAGCAGGGAAGGTTGGGCTGACCTTCTCACAGAGCACTGGCCACCAGCACTATAAGGTCACTGTGAGCACTCCTGCTGCTGGCTCCTGGTGGCAGGGGTTAGCAGGGTCAGGGACCTGCCTGACAGAGGTGAGTGCTGGCACCAGCCCACCCAGCACAAACCTCTCTCTGGGAATGTTTGCCTGGTCCTAAAGCCCAGGTTCCCCATGTCCCCAGGAGTCCTCATCCCTGGAGGTTTCCAAGGAATGCCTGGACGTGGCACTCAGAGCTCTGGGCTGGGTGACAAGCAGGGGATGGGTCACAGATTGGACTCGATTGTCTTGGAGGTCTTTTCCAACCTAAACGGCTCTGAGATTCTGGGATTCTGTGAACCCTGTGGCAGCCGGCAGCCTCTGCCCTCCCAGAGACGTGGAGCCAGGCTCTGCATCACCTGCTGCTGAATCAGCCCCGGCAATATCCCGGCGGTGCTTCAGAGCTGGAGAGCTCTCAGCTGGGAGGTGCTCCCTGCCACTGGCATCAGTTCAAGCCACCTGGTGAACTAAATTGATTTTTTATAGTTGCTCTGGAGCAAGTTAAATGAATCTGTTAGTAGCTGCTCCCTGCTTAAAGCTTCCCTCAGTGCTAGAACTGCAGCCCGGCGCTCCATAAAACGGGGGGGCTGCTCCAGCCGTGCCCCCGCCCCCGAGCAGTGCTGCCGTGATTAGCTGCCTGCTGCATAATTCCACATCATTACTGCGTGCACTCGTGCACTCCGAGGAAGCCGCGCTGGGCTGGGAGAGGAATCCGTGCCTCAAATGGGAACCCTGTGCAAAACACGACACGCAGGTGTCTGCACCCTCCTGCATCTGCACCTCCCGTGTTAGTCCAGCACCAGCTCCACGTGTTAAATCACTGGGAGGCAGCTCAGATGTCACAATCCTGCCTCAAAGACAATGATATTAAAAATTAACAGCAGTTTTGCTTTTATTTTTATAGAGGGTTTTTTGGATTTTTTTTTTCCTCCTTGAACATTTAGCCACATTTCTGTACAGTGAAAGGGCTGGAAACTCACTCCCATAAAACCAGTGCAGATTGAGATTGACAGGAATCCAGGACCTGGAGTTTTGGGAAAACAAAGGTCACCCCTCACATGTGTTTGCTCCTCGGAGAGGGACTGGAGGCTCAGGCTCAGGGAGCTCAATGGTTCCTGCATCACTGGGGCTTCGGACACAGCAAGAGGCATCAAGAGAGGAACAGGCCCTGCCCAGTGCCAAATCCAGCCCAAATTGGCCACAAAAACCCTTGCTGGGTCTGCTCAGAGCCACACCACAGCGGTGCCACCTCGCGTCCTGTGCCCAGCCTCGGCAGCTGGCACTGCTTCTCCCGCAGCAGCAGTGGCAGGTGCTCTGCCAGCTCAGCATCCCCCAGCCCCATTTTGGCAGAGCATCTCTCCCAAAAGTGGGGCTGGGGGATGCTGAGCAGGCACAGCATCTCTCCCAAAACTGGGGCTGGGGGATGCTGAGCTGGCAGAGCATCTCTCCCAAAAATGGGTCTGGGGGATGCTGAGCAGGCACAGCATCTCTCCCAAAACCAGGGCTGGGTGATGCTGAGCCGGCAGAGCATCTCTCCCAAAAATGGGGCTGGGGGATGCTGAGCCACCAGAGCATCTCTCCCAAAAATGGGGCTGGGGGATGCTGAGCCACCAGAGCACCTCTCCCCAAAGCAGGACCGCGATGGAAGCGCCCGGTACCGCGGCTGGCACCACCACAGGAGGCTTCTATCACTCCGCACAGCTGCTGAGTGCGCCTCTTCCTTCCCAACAGCTGCTGGGATCTGACCCTGTCCATCAGCAGTGCCAGGAAAGCCAGCGAGCTGCCGGCAGCCGCCTCGCTGACATCGGTGTTTTCAAACATGCAGGCAGCGATGTGATCGGCGCCGTCCCCAGAGGCCGCGCTCGGGGCCTCGCTGCGCGGAGCTGCCGCCGGTGCTGCCAGGAAACGCGGCTGCTGCTGCCGAGCACAGTTTAACTCTTGAAGAGCAGCGGAGCCGGGCTCGGGCGGGCGCTCCGTGCTGCTCTGCTGGCTCCCAGATCCCAGTGTCACGGCTGTGGGAAGAGGGGCTGAGAGAAAAGGGAACTTTGGGGATGAAGGAGGCAGAGCTGGAGAGGATGAGGCCAGTGGGAGGTTTCTGGTGGTGCCACCAACGGGCAGTGTGGGTGCCACCGTCAGAATAAGGCACCCTCTGCCACCAAACCAATGAGTAGGAAGGGAAAAAAAGGGGGCTTTTTTGACTTGGGACAAAAGAGAATTAATATCTATTAAAGGAATATAAATGTCAGCAAGCATTAGCAGGACAGATAAGGTATCACTTAAGCAGCAAACAAAGGATGCCTGCACTGGATGGGGGCTGCGAGCAGACAGTGCAGGAGAGACACCGGGAAGCTGTGCCGAGCTCCCCACGAGGCCAGCCGCGGCTGAGCGAACAAGTGCTCGTGGAATTTGAGACCACCAGCTCCCACCTGATGGTGCCGCAAAGCCCTGCCCGCTGCTGGGTGGCGATGGATGGCAAGAAGTGCCCCCAGGTGCCGGGCAAGGCCATATGGAGGGGACAAGCAGCCCCTCAGCGACAGCTTGGGAGGGCCCCTCGCCCACATCCCCCATCCCAATCCCTCCTGCAGCCTCTCACTCAGGAGGTGAAGGTGCTGCTGGGTGCCCGCTGCCTTTCTCGCATCCCTGGCCTCAGGAAGCCGTGGGGCTGCGTCTCCCAGCACCCTCGTTAATTTGAACAACTATTTACTTAAGCCCCCATCCCCCCACCCAAATTATGCATGCGGCCAGCGGGGCTGTGACTGCGGCATCGATCGGCACCACTTCAATACCCTCATTGAGATTCCGGGCACCGGCTCAGGGACTCTATCTCAGTGTCTGGTCAATAGCTTATATTTTTAATTTGTCGATAATCAGTCAGGACCTTGGTCTGAGTGCTGCCGAGGCTCCCTGCTCAATGGAGAAGGTGAAATCACTCAAGCAGGGTCATGTTTATGGCCTGAGCTGAACCATGGGAAATGGAGATATCAGTCAGGCTTATGAAAAATAACGTGCTATATTATTTTTCATAAGCCTGACAAATTCTTATTAATTTAAAGACAAAGATAAGGCACCCAGCTGGCAGCGCTCACTTTCTCTTCCCTTCTGAGCATCCTGAGCCCCGGAAGGGGCAAACCAGCCCAAAATGGGCAAGCCTTGCCCCATCACCACCACCACCACGCAGGGCACGTGCCCAGGAGTGCCAGTGACAGCCACCGAGTGTGGCACCATCTTGCTTGTGCCACTTCTCCTCCCCATCATCATCATCATCGTCATCATCATCATCATCATCATCCAATAACTTCAAACACCAGCTGAAGGCAGTTCCTTCAGCCCAAGGAACAGCAGCAGGAGGGAATCAGGCATCAGGAGCAGAGAGGGAAACACAGCTCTGGAAGGGGAGCCTGGCTCATTTGGAGGTGACACCCCAGGACTGCTGCTGGGAGCTCCAAGGTTTTCACAGCAAAGGCATGACTTTTTTAGTAGGAGAAGAAGATACGTGTGTGTTTGCAGGTGAGTGCTGAGCCTCAGGGCCTTTTCTAACTAATACTCGGAGTATTTAACTGGTTTTAAGGCTTCTTTTGAGAATTTGGTAAGACAAAAGGTGATTGTCTGAAACTCTTGGCTGTTGGAGTCTGTATCTCTGAGCAGTGTCACTGAAGGCACGTTGTAAATGGTGTTGGCTCTGCCATAAATGTACCTGTGAGTTTTTGGAGCAAAGGGCAGGAAAGAAAAAAAAAAAAAAAAGAAGCTTGAATTTGCAGTTTCAGCCTTTAAAGAGAAAAATGTGCTCTTTAGGATTTCCATCTGAGGTGTGTGAGCCCAGGAGCGGTGTGTACCTGACGTGTCAGCACGTGGCTGCAAGGAGCAGGGTGTTTATAATTTATAATTTTTAAGCAAACCAGCAAAACCTGGGAGCTCCAGCTTTGTGGGCTGTTGTACCTCCTGGGAGTGGGGAACTCTGCTGGGGTTTTTGCCCCTGATGGACTCGCCCAGCTCTGGCTGGGACCAGTGGCCTTGTGCTGTCCGGGTCTCCCTGCCCTCCCCTTCTGTGGCTGGGCACAGAACAGGGCTCATTGCAGCAGCTTTTGAGGAGCTTGTTAAAATACAGATGTGGACATGCAGATCTTCGTGCCCAATTTGTCTGCAGTCCCTCAGCTCTCATGCACTCAGTTCTACTTGAAAAGCAAAAAAAAAAGGTAGAATAAACTGTTAGAAACTCCCAAGGCAAGATGAGCTGACAAGTCAGGAAATGAATATGCACACCTGGAGAGGCAGTGGCTAAAAAAAAGCAGGAAAACCTGGAGCATTGATCAGGGAGAGTTGAATTGGCTTGGGAATGCTGGGAAAGAAGCTGGGAGTAAGGGAGGGAAGTGGCAGGTGTGAACATGTGTGTGTTTGCCTTGGAGGGGTGTTAGAATTGTGGAATTCCAGAGTGGTTTGAGTTGGAAGGGGATTAAAAACTCATCCCATCCCACCCCTGGCCATGGGCAGGGACATCGTCCACCATCCCAGGTTGCTCCAAGCTCCATCCAGCCTGGCCTTGGGCACTTCCAAGGATGAGGCAGCCACAGCTTCTCCAGGCAAACTCATCCAATGCCTCAGCAGCGCTGGTGACTCGAGCCCTCCGTGATTTCTGGAGGTGGTAAGACATCACCAGGAGCTCGGGGCTGACCCGAGAGCCCCCTCTGTGCCCCACACATCCCCACAGCTGTGTCCCCTCCCTGCGAGAGGCTGGCCCCGGCACCCCCGTGGCTGTGGCTGGGCAGGCTGGGCTGGCTGGGGGGGCTGAGTCCCTGTGCCTCGTATCCACCAAGGAGTCCTGCTCCCGTATCTCACACTTGTCTCCTTCGATTTCCCTGACAGCCAATTCTGGAAAGTTGGAAGGTGTGCCATTATCTGGGACTACATTATGAAAGTGTCGCGCGGGTGATGAATGGCAGCGCTCAGCGGCTCCGAGGAGCAGCGGGGAAAGAGTGACATTAGGAAAGATCTGCTTTTTATGGTTTCTTCAATAGGGAGGGCTCTTTGGAGGGCTGTATTTCAAATCAGATAATCAAACACTCTTCCTGGCCTCCCAAACTTTGCAAGAAAGTGCTGGAGGAGTGTCCTGGTAGGGGGACAAAGGGGGTGTGTCTCATTTTGGTTCCTGTCCTCCTGTGACAGGGAGCTCTTGGGCAGCAGTGTCCCACTTCCCTGGCATTGCCTGCTGCCTTCAGCCCGGTGCTGCTGCCTGTCCTGCTGAGGAAGGGTCTGTGCTGGGCTTTGGGGGGTCCTGCTGGGTGGGAAATGGCTCCAGGGTGGGTTTGTTCTGCTGGAGGGACTGGAGAGAAGGGGGAGAGTGCAGGGAAAGCTGTAGGAGGAGGGTGGGAACTTGTGAGTCCCACAGGTCTGCGATTTCTCATCCCGGGGTGGTGAGACATCACTCGAGGGCTGCAGGGCTGGAGGAGAGGGAACCTGGGGGACATTCCCTGCAAGCAGAGTGTGGTGCTGGCTCCAGCAGCTGGCACTGCCCCTGTGTGTTCCCTGCTGGGCACTTCACACCCTGCACGTGCCGTTCCCAGCGAGGCCCCGTCCATCTCCCAGTTCCTGCCCTTCCCCAACCCCGTGACCACTCTGTGCCCATCTCCAGATCCTCCCAAACACCTCCCCATGCTCTGCCACGGGAGCAACTAATAAGGCACACGGGCACATCATTTAAAATGATATTTAATACCACTGGAAAAACCCTGAAGACCTATTGACCAGGCAATATCCCGTGTCAGTGCATTTTACAGGGAGTGAACATCAATAACCCCGCACAGGCTGTTACTGCACAGCTCACCAGTAAAACCCAGCTCAGCAGCTGCAAGTCCTGCCCGTGTTCCTCCTGTCATGGTGAGCCCAGAGCCTGGGGGAATCCACAGCAACTTTCCCAGTATCTCCTGCTGCTGCCCGGCAGCAGATGGCTTTTGGCCCCACATCATTTATGGAGAGAATTGTGGAAGAGTTTGGGTTGGAAAGGATCTTAAAGTTCATTCCATTCCACCCCTGCCATGGGCAGGGACACCTTCCACTGTCCCAGGTTGCTCCAAACGCCACCCAGCCTGGCCTTGGACACTTCCAAGGATGGGCCAGCCACAGCTTCTCAGGGCAACCTGTGCCAGGGCCTCTCCACCCTCACAGCAAGCATTTCATCTGAATATGCAGTCTAAACCTCCTCCCTGTCAGTGTGAAGCCATTCTCCCTTTTTCTGTCACTCCAGGCCCTTCTAAATAGTCTTTCTCCACCTTCCTTGTAGTCTTCCTTCAGGCATTGAAAGGCTGAACTTAGGACAGTCCAAAGACTTCTCTTCTCCAGGCTGAACAATCCCAATTCTCCCAGCTTCAGAAGGCACCCAGGCTCATTCCCTTCCTTCAGAAAGGTGGATGCTCTGTCCTAGATACCACAGAACCACCCTGTTTAATAAGACAGAACACCATCACCCAGCTCACAAAGTGAAGGCTTTATTTTTTTTTCCCTGTTGCCTTCAGGATATTAATAAAAACAGATTAATACAATCAAAGGCAGCTCAATTAGACAGGGCATCAAGGAAAAAAAATGTTTGCTGTACAGTCTTTCAATTTCCATGGCAGTTCTCACGCTGAGAAAATCTGTCTGCAGTTTCTGATGAAAAGATAGAAAGCTGATGTGTGAAACACAGGGGAGGGATGTACAAGCACGGCTGCCTTTGTGCTCCTCGTGTACAACACTCCTGTGTGGTGAAACTCCCAGGTTCCCAGCACGGAGCTGTCCCGTGTGTCCCTTTGGGGATGGCTGCAGGATGGTGTTTGACGAGCTGGGGTTAAATCAAGGTGGGGGAAAGGGGATTGGAGGGGGTGAGCCAGGACTGCCTGCTGGGGGAGGTCACCTGCTCCCAGCCCTGAGGGTGGGCAGGAGCTCATCTCCTCAGGGAAGGATCCTGGAGAGGCTGGGTACTCCTGGGGTGGGTGCCAGGGCGGGCAGAGGGCTCACTCTGCTCTCCATGGAGGCTGCTCTCCAGGGCATTGTGTCAGGAGCTCTCTCCTGTTTCCTGCTTCTCCCAGCACTGCATCACAAGGAAAGCATTTATTTTCCCGGTGTTGCTGGGTTACCTCCATTAACCCGGCCCGTTTGGAGCAGCTCAGACAGGCTGGCAGGGCTGGGGGAGGCTGGGCTGGCTGCAGCCATAACACACCTCCAGCATCCCTGGCTCCGGGCTTGGGCTGGGTCTGGCAGCAGGAATGATCCCGGAGAGCTGTGTCGCTGGTGGGGAGGGACTCCATCTGCGAGGGGAGTGTCCCATCCCAGGGACTTCTCCAGACACGTGTCCCGCTGGAATCTGGTACCTGCGGCTGTGTGGGCTGGGATATTTGCATAAGGAGCCGTAGGGACTTCCCTCACCCAGAGCCCCGGTGCAGCGAGAGGGAAGGCAATTCCAGGCACGTTTCTGTGTGCAGGAAGACACCTCCCGACGATTTTTCTGTTGGGAAAATTCCTTCTTGGAGGAGCTGGCTGTGTGTTACCGCTCCAGTCAGCGCCTGTTGAATCTGGAGAGGAACAGGGACAGAACTGTTCCCTTCCCCCAGGCTGAGATATTCCCAACCAACACATCACTTAGGTGGTGGTGGTGGTTAAATTCCAAAAGGTTTTTAAGCACTGGAGAATCCGAAGCCAGACAAAAGGCTGTTGCTGAACGAGGACACTCATCACCCCCTGGGAGCAGGGCTGGGCTGGGGGTTCTGGTGGGGCCACAGGGTGGGCACATCCCACCACATACATGCCCCACGAGGTGCCCTGATGGATCTGTCTCACCCCTGAAGCCTCTCATTTCCAGGGGTGAAGGCAACAGAAAGAGGCCTTGGCCGCACCTTTGTTTGTTTGTTTTAAAGGCAGCAACAAATCCGCATCTACTTTTGCAAGTGTGACCAGGATCTGGTCCCAGGGAGGCGATCTGGAGTGTGCTGCTGAGCCACAGAGAGCCTGGCACAGTCCCTGAGGCTGCAGGAGGGAGGGAAAAATCCCTGGAGATGAGCCCAGAGCAGCAGGGGCTGGGGGGGATGTCTGTGACCCCAGGCAGGGCCCTCTGGAGCCGTGTCCCCCACTCCATCACTCCCAGGGGAGGTGTTGGGCTGCACGTGGATCCCTCCTGTCAAACGCCGAAGCACTTTGTGGAATGATGGTAATTATTACAGCACTAAAACAAAGCACCAAAAGCTGATTGCTTGGGAGAGATCACTAACTATCTTTGTCTAATTACTTGGCTCCAATTAACATTTTACCACAGACTCTCTGCAAACACTTTTCTCAGAAGAGGAGGGGAAAAAAAAAAAAAAGCAACAGAGTCAACAGCAACATAAAATAAAAATACAGTAGCCTTGGAAATAGTCCTTGACATCAAACTGGAAAAATAGGGGGGAAAAAAAAGTCTTCCCACCAGGAGCTTGGTGAGGGGAAGGCTGGCACAGGGGGATGAGGGAAGGGATGTGTGGCAGAAAGAGCTGACAGAGCTGGAGGAGCCCAGATGCCCTCAGTGCTTGTACTGGGCCGAGGAACAGTGGCCGTGGGGCTCTGGGATGGGCAGATGCATCCCACCAGCATTCCCAAACTGTGCTGTGCTGGGGCCTGGGTCTCCTCCTGCCTGGAATGAGCTGGGGATGAGCCCACTGACTGCTCGGGAGTGGCCAGAATCCCCCCCGAGGTGGCCCTCAGGGTGGTGGTGTGTCCCCGTGCTGAGGCACAGTGCCAGGTTCGGGGTCGGTTTCAGCAGCTGGAGTTACAGGGCAGAGGGAGCACAGCCCCAAACCTTTCCAAATCCTGTTTTCCCCTTGCCCAAGGCCCGGGAAGGGCCGGGACAGGCGTCCCCCAAACGCCCAGGCTCAGCAGTGCGTGTTGCTGTGCTTCCTGGCGCTCCCATATTTACATACATCCTATAATTACCATCTGCACAGCCAGAGGCATTTGCTGGGAATGGGTTGATTCCATCTGTTGGTGCAATTTTCTCTGAGGAATTTGCATTGATCACTTTTTTATGCAAAGCTATTGTATAGATCATTTTTCCCTCATTTTTTTTTTAATACAGCTAAATAATTTTAGGGAGGGCAGGGGTCTCTGGTGGCAGAGTGGGCACTGGCAAGTTCTCACTGTTCCAAGTCTTGGAACAAGTTGCTGCTGTTTCCCCCCCCATTCAGCAAGGACTAGGGAGTTCAGGCTGCTCCAAGGTGGCATTTCTCAAATATTTATCGTTTTCTGTTTTACTTGAGGTGGTAACTCATCCTTAATGTGTTGACCTTCAATTAGGAGGAAAGGGGTGTGGCAATTAGTTAGTCAAGTGATTCCTCCAGATCAGAGCTCAGGCTCAGACCTGGTGAGACCAGATGGGACTTTTTGCATATTTTTGACAGCTGTAATGAACAGGGCAGAGTGTGTGGATCAACTGGCTGGGAAATTCCCACATCCTCCAGAGTTTCTTGAGGTACTACAACTGCTCCAAATTTCCCCAAGTTTATTCTGGCTCATCCCTGTGGGCAGGGGGTGAGCTGGGAACAGGAGAGGACAGCCCCGGGGTGCAGCACCCTTGTGGCTGGGGTGCTGGGAGAGCTGTGGGATGCAGGGACGTCCTTCCTCAGGGAATGTCACCAGCTGGCCACAGCCTCTGCTTTGGGACTGCTGGATCACAGGATCCCAGAATCATTTAGGTTGGAAAAGACCTCCAAGACTGAACCCAATCATGATCATCCTCCCCTTGTCACCAACCCAGAGCACTCAGTGCCACATCCAGTCCTTCCTTGGACACCTCTGGGGATGAGGAATCCAAACCTCCCTGGGCAGCCCCTTCCAAGCCCTGACCACCCTTTCCATGAGGAAATTCCTCCTGATGTCCAACCTGTCCCTTCCCTGGCAGAGTTTGATGCAGTTTCCTCTCATCCTGTTCCTGTTCCCTGGGAGCAGAGCCCGACCTCACCTGGCTGTCCCCTCCTGTCAGGGAGTTGTGCAGAGCCAGAAGGTCCCTCCTGAGCTTCCCTGGGCTGGGAAGTGTCGATGCCACAAAGGGGGCAAAGGGGCACTGAAACCCTGGGGGCTCCCAGTGCAGCCCAGTGCCTCCGTCTGCAGGGCAGCAGCTCCCAGCAGCGAGGGGAAAAACTTCACAAAGCTCTGAACAAACAAACCCAGCTGCTCCCCTGCCCTGCGGGTCTCGATTAAAGAAGTCATTGTAAGGAGGTGGTGGGACTTGCTGATCGGGGTGGTTAGCGGGGGATCGGCCGGGTTCTGCCTCCTGAGCCGGGGAAATAAATAAATAAATCCAGGAAATCCATTGTGCTGTAAACAGTTGTCGGGAAAGAGCAGAGAAAATGAAGTGAACTCTCCCAATGCATCATGGAATATTACTGTATTTCATTTACTGTGGCACCAATTAGATGAGAGCCTGTTCTATTAACGTGCACCCTTGCAGATCCATGCTAAATTAACTGCTGGATCTTCACTACAGCAGTAAAGCGATTGATTTCTCCCCTTAATCAGTTTATTTCATTAGTTCTACATTTATTTTTACATGCATTTTGCCGAGCCGCAGTGAAATGACCTATCAAGGTATGTGACATCACGGGCTGATTTGAATATTAACCAAATAGCTATTACAGCAGTGCTGGTGCTTAAAGATCATATGTAAATCAAATGTCAGGGGATAAAATTGCAGCGAGGGCTGTCAGAAAACAATTTAGCAGTGGTTAAAGGGACAGCTCATGGCTGGGGAATGGTGAACCCTGTAAATGGATAATCCCCTTCCTGGTTCCACGGCAGCGGGGAAGTTTTCCCCATACTGTAATTTTTTGTTGTGTTAAATTAGCTGCAGTTCAAAATCTTTCCCTTTTGTATTCAGCATCTGGCTCCCAAGCACAGTCGTAACTTTAGGGTTGAGCTGGGTGCAGAATAATTTCCATTTCTGACCCAGGAAGCCAAAATATCTTAAATATAAATTGCTGTTAATAGCGAGAGGCAAAAATGGTTTCTCCAGTCCTGTAATTATGTGGAACACGCTCCCAAGGGGAAAGGGAAGGAGGCTGGAGACTGGTGACATCTCCTCTCCTGAATGGGAGGCAGGAGGGCGAGCTGCTCCCTTTCTCCTGCACAGGGAGGAGCCCTGGGCTGTTGGGGTGGTCCCTGGGCAGGTCTGGGAGCAGCAGGGTGACTCCTGTGTGCTGGCATCGGGGCTGAGGGGACGTGTCCCACGGCTGGCTGAGCCCCCTCGCCACGGACACTCTGCTGGGGCTCCCAGGGGATGCTCCTGGGCATTTGGGCTTGGAGCTGGGCTCACCAGAAATACCCTCCTCTCTGCCACGAGTGCCCAGGCTGGTCCCTCCTCTCTGTGGCTGTCCTTGGGGCACAGCAGAGCCTTGCTGTGGGGTTGGCTGTGGGCAGAGCAAGAGAAAGGGGTGCAGAGGTGCCAGTGAGTAATGAGGGGTCCCCTGCTCTGGGACACCACGAGGTCCCAGCAGGACGGGGGGGCTCTTGGGCCACCAGCACCCATCAGCACCCCCAAACCCTCACTGGGGCAGCTGCAGCCCCAGCTGGGAGGTCTCAGCCATGGGCTGGTGCCACTTGTGGGCTTGCAAGTGCAGAAATGGAGCAGTTTGGGCAGCACAGCTCTGCTCCAGGGCAGAGCTGCCTGGCACTGTCAGCACCCAGCCCTGTGTTTGTCTTTGGAGCAGCAGTGGGGAAATGAGGCATCAATGACCAATAACCAAAGGCAGCCAAGGGAAGAGCAGTGGCAGATTCCCCTGCCCAGCGAGCGAAGAGCAGCAGGTTGTGATGTGAGCCGTGCCATAAAGCCATCCACTGCTCCCTTCCCAGGGTTTAAATCCAGCTCCTGCGTCCCTGGGGCACCATCTCACAAAATCCGTCTGCACTGAGTAAACATTGAAATTATATAATTAGCCCCCCAGAGGAAAGAATTCTAAATTCATGGGAGCTTAAAGTTAAGAGAGAAATATTACAGCTCTTCTGCCCTTCCCTCTCATCTCTAAACATCGAGTGGTGCAGTGGGAAAGGGGATTCCAGGAGGGAGGGAAGGCCTGGGAGGGCTGGATGCACCTGGGGGTCTTGTAGAGCCCCCTGTGCTGGCCTGGTCCTTCGAAGGGCTGCAGGTGCCAGTGTGCAGCACGGGCTGGGTGGGCTCCAGCAGCTCCTGGGGAATTGGGGAACAAGGGATGCATTTGGCCTGGGTCTGCTGGTGTCTAATCAAACGCCAGCGCTGGCAATAACCCGGGATTATAAATGGGAATTGTACTCCATCAAAATTGATTCCAGGGTAAATTGAATATTGAGTTAAATTCCAGAGCCTGGTGAAGGCTCTGCCTTCCCAGCCCAGCACTGAAGCAAATCCATCGTGAGTCTCCTGGATATACCGCGCCGCTGTCTGACCTTGGGTTACTGCAGTAACCTTAAGTGCACGGTAATACACTTTCAGTCACTGTTCAATGCTCAGGGGAATGGTTTAAGGCCCTTGGCTGGAGCGAATATTTTTATGCAGGCTATAATTTCTTTTAAGACCTTCGCCAGCAGCCAGGCAGCCTTCAGAGCGTCCTTCCCCCCGAGGGACCCCGAGGAGGGGACCCCCAGCCTGGGCAGGTGGGCTGGGACAGCACTCCAGGTGTGGGGGATGCTGAGTGCGGGGAGAGGCTCAGGGCAGGTGAGGAGCTGTGACCAGACCCTGCTCCTGAGTGGGCGGCCCTGCAGGAAATTCCCATGGCCTCCTCCAGCCAGGTGAAGGTGGACATGGGGCTGTGTGTGGTCTGGAGTGTGCCCAGTGGGCAGAGCTGGGAATAGGCAGGAGAGGAGGGAGCAGAAGCAATGCCATGAGAGGGGACACATGGCTTTTCTCCATGGCCTCACTCCAAGGTGCCAGCAGCAGCCCCTTTTCTCCTGGGAAAGCTTCCCCATGCTGGCTTTGGCCCCAGCTTGGGAATGTGCCACCACGGAAGCCCCATTCCCATGGAGCTCCTCGGCCTTGCTGCTGATGGGGGCTGTGGGCTGGGAAACACTGGTGTAGGCAGTCTCTGTCCATCCCCTGGGGCTGTCAGGGCTGGATTCATCCCCGTGGTGAGGAGGAGGAGGAGGTTTTGGCATCTTTCTGGTGATTTCTGGGCTGGGCAGCCTGGCTGCCCCATCCCAGGCTGTGCAAGGCTCCGTCCCTGCTCTGCACCTGGGGCCTCATTGGAGCTGAGATTGTGCTAAATTCAGTTAAGCTGGACAAATGCTCACTGGAGACCCAGAGAAGAAACCCCCGGACTGATTTTCATGTGTGGATCATGCAAAATTTGATTCACAGTTCAATTCTCCAAAGGGGAAAATTTGCACAGAATCCCTGCTTAGATTTTATTTTAAGCAAATCCTATAAAAATCCATCTGAAGGAGACGGTGACTCCATCTTTCAGATCCTGCGCACTGTGTCTGGGAACACGAGTTCTGCTTTTATATAATAAAAAATGTAGAGTTTCCTCATGTTGCCATATGTTTTTGCATTTATCCGTGCACTTGCTATAACCCTCTCTGCGGTGTGTGCCTACAGAGCTCTCTGTGTCAGCATTGAAATGCAACAAGCCGGTATCATTCATGCAAAAAATGAGCCTAAAATCTCCCTGAAGAGGGGAATATAATAGAATACAATTGTATCATTTAAAAAACTTTGCATCATATTACACAGTCAAAAAGATAATGTATGCTACAAGGGAGGAAGCCGATAAAATATTGGGTTAACTCTTTAGTTGCCCTTGCTGCAGCAAATGGCATCAGCTCAGCATCCCTTTTCCTGGCTCAGCATCTTTCCTGCTCAGCGATCCTTCCTGGCTTAGCATCCTCATCCTCCTCATCCTGTTGTGTCCCCGATGATGGCCTGTGGCCATTCTCAGATGGGATGTGTTCCTGCCTCTGCTGTGCAGCCCTTTGCTTCCAGTTTCCCCTTGCAGGGCCAGGCAAACTGCCGATCCATTCATTCCCTGCCTCCTGTTTTGGCTGGAAAACCCTGGGGGGATGAAGCGTGGCACCACAGAGCTGTGTGTTTAGTGGGGAGGGGTTACTCCTGCTGCTCGTACCAGGTGTTTTAGGGGAGGTGGCATCACCCACCTGGTCCTAGTGAGTGCCCACAGCAGCTCTGTGCCCGTGGGAACCCCTCCAACCCAACCCTGCTCCTCCCTCGCTGGCGTAAAAAAAGGAATATTCTCTTCTCTTGGAATACTATCTGTTCCCAAATCATGTATAAAACATTTGCAGAAACCACTTACTCCTCATGTATTTTTTATGAGTCCGATCCGGAGTTAAAATATATAAACATAAAAATATCAAGAAGTACTTTAGGAAAAGAAGAAAAAAAAAGTTATTTCATAAAATATCAGGAGACCAATTTAGAACCTCGCCAGAGCCGCTGCCCTCCCTTGCAGCCCTTCCTGACTGTTCTGCCAGCTTCTCCCATGAGCAGGGACCCTTCCCCGAGCTTATCCAGCCCCTCAGGCAGGCTCAGCCTTTCACACTTGAGAAATAAACCCCAAAATTTTATTTTATCCGGGGGATAATCTTTTTTTGTAACGTGCCAGGACAAAGATGGGAAGTTTTATTTCGGGAAGCCGGGATTAAGGCGGTTTTGTGCTGGCGGGAGAGGCAAAGTGCAAAACCCAACAGATCCTTCAGGCCGGGCTGGAGCACCCGGGGGAGCGGGGCCGAGCCGGGCCCTCCCTGCTTCCCAACCCCGCTAACGAGGAGGAATTTACAGGCAATCCCAGAGCCGATGATTTATTTTTTCCTTGTCAAGGACGTGCATCCTTGAAGCCTCCTCTCGCCGTGGATCGTATCAGCCGCCGCCAGAGCGGTGCCGGGTGCTGCTCCGTGGGGCTGGGTGTCTGCATGCCAAAGGTGTTCCCAGCCCGGAGGGGTGCTGGGTGCTGCTCCATATTTAAATCCCGAGGGTTTTCCCAGCCCCAGAATGGTGCTGGATGCAGGACTGGGTGCCCTGTGGGGCGGGGTGGCAGCAGCCCAAGGGTGAAGTTTTGGGATTAATCTGCCCCGGAGGGTTCCTGCGTTTGGTACTTGTGTCCAGTCGCAGTGAGGGTGGCCAAGGGCTCCATCTCCCTTGGCTCCACACCCTCATTCCTACCACACCTGCTGGTGCCACCCCCTGTCCTGGTGCTGCCACAAAATCCAGCCCCGTGTCCCCCACCCTGCTCCTCATCCCTCTCCAGTTCCTCCTGAGCCGCCTCAAAACCTCCAAACCCCTTCACAAACTCTGCTGGTCAGGGCTGCCTCTTGCTGTCAACTCCTGGAAGAATTCCTGGAAAAGTTGCAAATGTTTTTGCCATTTTTTCTCCCTGATGAGCCGAGTTGGAGTTAATTGGGGGAGTTGCCGCCTGTATCGGTCACTGTGTTGCATCTGCTGAACACTTTGTGCTTGCTTCCCTCAAAAAATCATCTCTTTGGTGTCTGTTTTGCCCTTCCTTGTGTTTAACTGGAGAATTAAAGAGCCCAAGGCCCCTGCAACCCCAGACTTTGCCTGAATTCCTGGCTGTGGGTCTGAGGGAGTTCCCAGGGCCTGCACAGCCCAGACCTGAGCTCTCCAGGGGATGTGTTCTGGAATATTGTCCAGCAAAAATCCCAGACAGGGCCATGCAAAGGGTCTCTCCCTCCCCATGCCCTCCCTCCTGGAGTGGTTGAATCCCTCCTCAGAAAAGCAGAGTGTTATTTCACGTCAGGACAGTTTTCCTGGGAACCCCTGAGACAAAACCTTGCTTTGGTAGGTAAAAATTGCCACTTGTGTTAATTTTGCCTCTAAGCATTATCACTTAAATATTGTTTCTTTAAAAATGTATTTAATTTAAACTAAAATGCTGGAAATTTCCTGTCCAGGGCACTTTTTTTTTTTTTTCATCCACATGAATATTAATGCCTTTCTCCGAGAGATCTACTTGAAAAAAACAAGAATAAATTAAATACCTACAGATTTTTCTAATTCCTCTTTTTGGTGACATGCCGTCATTACATCAAATTACCGAGATGTGCTCCCGTTTTTTTTTTTTTTTTGTGTGTGTGTGTGTGTGAAAATTATGGAATATAAAGTATATGTAAATGCAGCAAAAGGCTGTGAAGAAAGAACAGGGACAGGGGAGGCATTAGGTATTCAGCCAGCGTCGTCGTGAGCCAATTAATCAAGCAGTGGCGAGGAAAGATGCAGAAACGATGAGTTCGCCCTTCATGTTGATGAGGCCGGTCCAGGGCAAATGCTGCTGCACCTGAGCTCGTAGTTAGGCATGCAGAAAGGAATCATGGGAATATCTTCACGCCTTTGTCTTTCTCGTGAAGGATGGAAAATGTCAAGCTGTTGTTTGGCTGCATGTGGGAGACTCGCTGAGAATTCGCAGTCTGGCGAAGCGGCTTTAACTCTTTGTGGCCGGGCTCTGCCGGCACATCTGCACCCGGTGCCGCGGGGCTGGCGTGGGGAGGGGGTTCTCCACTTGGGGATTCTGTCCTCTGCCCCTCCCCTCAGCTGTGCCCGGGGCGGGGGGTGCAGGGGAGGGCCCCAGCCCACCCTTTGCTCTGCCAGTGCTGTTCCACCATCCCCATCTTCCCTCTGGACCAGAAGCTCAGGACAGCACCAAAAGCCCTGCCAGTGTCTCCCCAGGTGTGTTCCCCCTTCCCCTGGCCCTGGACAGACACAGTATTTCCAACCTTGCCAAAGCCATAAGGGATGTCATGTTGGTGCTGCTGGTGTCTGCAGCGGGTGCCAGCCCGAGGCCCTGACTGCTCCAGGTCACAGCCAGGTGTCCTTTCCTTGTGCCTTTGGTTCTCCTGGGGTGGCTCCTGAGGTGCTGGCAGAGGTGAGGGGAGGTGCACAGAGCTGTGCTTGGCAGCACTGGGGAAAGAACCCTGTTCCCAGGGATCTGCTGTGGATGTCCCTGCAATGTGGGATCCCACGTCAGCTCAGGGAGTGCCCCAGAGTAAGGGATGTCATGGAAAACTCTGTGCACCCTGGGCAGTCCCAGCATGGGGCTGCTCACACACAGAGCTCCTGGAGCCACTCCCATCATTTCCCTGCCCTGGATCAGAGCTTTGCACCTTGCAGAGGAAGCATCACAGGGATTGAGATGGGAAGACGAGAATTCCTCAGAGATCCATCCACCCTCCCCACCCAGGCAGAGCATTGTGAGTCTCTGATCCTTCTCCTTGCTCCCTTCTGGACTCTGTCCTGGTGGCCCCTCTTCCCAAACCTGGAACAGCCTCAGCTGCTCCTTGGCATTGCTGAGTTGGTGACAGAAATTGCATCCCACTCATCACACAGGATGCCTTTCCCTTTTCCCTGCAAACCATTTGCTTTTCCTTTAGCATCGTGATGTTGTTGGCCTAATTTCAACTTCTGATCTGGAATAAGTCTGAGATCCTTTCCTCCTGTCACACCAGTAATTCCCCAATTATGCTGAGCTCCAGGGGCCGTACTCTGCACCTGGATCCAGCAGATAAATTCTCATTTCTCTCACCTAACTCCGGCATTTTCCAAGACATTTGCCATTCAGATTCTGCTCTTTAATGCATTCAAAGATTGCAAATTTAATAATTATATTTTTCCCATCACACAGACCAGATAGTGAATGGCACTGGATGCAGAACAGAGCCACCCAGCAGTTCTCATTTCATCCAACCATCCCTGACTAGTCTCTGACTGCACTTTTTCAACTGGTTTTACCCTCACCAAATAGTATTTTCATCTTGACTCTGATTCCTCAGCTTGCTTGTGAGAATGTCATATAAGACGGTGTCAAAAATCTTATTAAAGTCAAGATATGACATTTACTGCTTCTTTTCTATCCAGAAGGCCTATTACCCTGTCGTAGATGAAAATTAGATCGGTTTGCCACGATTTGTTCTTGACAAACCCATGTTGGCTGCTACTCACCCTGTTATCTTCTTGGTGCTTATAAATAGTTTGTTTGATCATTTGTTCCAATATTTTTCTGGGAACTGAAGTTGAACTGACTTAAACTGATGATAATTTCCCAGCCTCTCCTTCCCCTCTGCAGAGCAGGCAGAGCAGAGCAGAGCTCAGTGCCTCCCGTGCCCACCAGGGACCTCCAGGATCCACGCTGGGATTCCCTCCTGCACTTTTCCACGCACTGGCATTCACTGTTCCAGCTGCCTGACCAGGGCTTGGCTTTTTTTAGGTATGGAAAAGCAAGCTTACAGCCCCCACCTTCCTTCCACCACCCTTCCATCTCCTTCCCTTCCCACTCCTCAGCACCAGCTCCTTCCCGTGGTCTCCCCTAGCACAGAGCAGGGAGATTCCCTGTCCTGTGCCTGTGCCTGGCTTGGGGACAGGGACCCTGGGACATGCACCCCTTGGTCCTGCGTGCCCTCGTGGGGTGGGTGATCAGCACAGGGGTGTGGATCAGCGCTGCCTTTGGGGAATGCTCCTTGGGATCCTCAACAGCTCCACAGAGCAGGAAGGGATGGGTACTGAGGTTGGGGAGAACACAGGGTCTGCTGCGGGAGGCTTCTCATTATATGGAGAAGACTTTCCTTGTTTTTAATTAAATATAAAGTCTATCTTACAGTTATAATTAGCACCAGGTGGCCAAGGATTAAAGGGGCAGCATCAAAGGCTCGCCTGGGAGACGTAAGGGCAAGGTTTGCTCCACCATAAATCACCGGGAATTTCTGTTCTCTGGAAACTCCTCGTTGGATGAGGTGCTTCCAGTGCTGCTGGGCTCCAGGCAGAAGCTCTGAGCCTTACAAAGTCCCTCTTCCTCTTTTACAGCAAGGGGAGCAGAAGGACAATATTTAGTAGACATGGGTCTGCTGGGATCAAAAGTTTCTCTGAGTGAGTTGAGGGCATCCAGAGAAATCTCACTGGTAGTGACATCCCACGCTGGCTCTGAGCTGTGCAGGGCATTCTCCTCACCAGCCAGGCAGGGCTGCAGGCAGGAATGCAGGCATGGATGCAGGCAGGAATGCAGGCAGGAATGCAGACATGGATGCAGGCAGGAATGCAGGCAGGAATGCAGGCAGGGCTGCAGGCAGGAATGCAGGCAGGAATGAAGGCATGGATGCAGGCAGGAATGCAGGCAGGAATGCAGGCAGGAATGAAGGCATGGATGCAGGCAGGAATGCAGGCAGCAACCAGCAAAAGCAGCAGCAGGAGTTTGTGGTGCCTTGGGGTGGGTGATCCAGCCCAGCAGCAGGCAGCTGGGTGTCTCCCCCAACTCCAGACAGTGATTTCCCTCTGTTTTTAATTTTGTTTCCCACCTCATTTGCTTTGCTCTGCTCAGGCCCTGCAGAGCCCATCAGTGCTGCAGAGGGAGCTGACAAATCCGTGATGGATCGTGCAGCTTCCTCCCCAGCCAAGGCAGTTTTGTTTGGCCACCCCAGCAGCTCCTGCCTGTGCCCCCTGCCCACCTGGGCAGACCCCAGGAGCCGGCCCCTGGCAGCACCCACGGCTGTGCCAGCACTGGAAGGGGCTGTGTCATTCCCACCCTGGGCTGCCGTCCCTGGGGACAGCCAGACAAACACACAAGGAGCTGTGACACAAATGGTGTTTACAAAATATTGCTCCTCTGGGACCCTCCTGCCGACAGTCATTGGGACGCTACTGGCTGCAATAAAATGGAACTGCTCTGATGCTTCTCATGCAGTGCTGGGACTGTTCCTGGCAGAGCTGGGCTCCCCGTGAGGAGGCTGAGGGAGAGGGAGCTCTGTTCCCTCCCATTCCTGGCTGGCACAGGCAGCCCAAGAAACCCTGCATGGCTCTGCCAGACCTTTGGGCACATGCAGAGCAGCCCTGAGCCCCGGCAGTGATGGTGGGATGGAAAGGTGAGCTCTGCCCTGGGATCCTGGGGATTCTGGAGTCGGGATGAGATGCAATAACATCACTGTCGGACTTGATCTTAAGTATTCTCCAGCCTTAATCATTTTGTGGTTCCTGCTGCCTGCACATCCCAACTCCACGGGGAGTTCTCACAGGGGATGGGGACACTGTCACCAAAGTGTGGCTGGGGGAGCCACGTCCTGCCTTGCTGCAGACCCCGCCAGTGACCGGGTTTGCTGTGAAAAGCCACCTCTGGCATCAAACCCCGGGAGAGGGAAAGCACAGCCACAGCTGTCCAGGGGAATGCCATGGGAATGGGAGCCCCGTCTCCAGGAGCAGCCTGTGCTCCGATTGCAGCATAATTCATTTCACAATGTATAAGAAAAGTTGAGTTATTGGGACATGTGACATTTATTTAGTTACATATCTCCTGTGGGAGGTTTCCGGGGCCATTAATGTAGTGTATTTGCATGGCTAGTTTACATGCCTTTGCTTGTTATTGCTGTCTATATTCCATGCACCTCACACTCAATTTCAATTCAAAGTTTGGCAGTTGAGGTGTCACGACTAAAAAATGGAATGGCCTCCCTCAGAAATGAAATAATTTTGTTGTTCAGTTCCGAGCGATTTTGTAATTTCATGCTTGTGTATGATAATTTTATGCTGTCCTGCTCCACGTAACTCAGCTCTGCCAAGCCCTGACAGGTGATAAATACAATCTTTTCCACCCGGCATGCGACAGGCCGGGATGAGGAGAAGGGGGGAAGAAAAAAGAGGTGGCGATTTCCCATTTGAGGTCGCGGCGCAGCCGGAGCCGCCGCAGCCCCGGCCCTTCATCATTTCACGCCTGGATTCCGGCACTCGGCCCCTCGGCTGCGGCGGGGGGGACCCGGGGGTCAAGGAAAGTGTCCTGGCGATGGAATGCTGCTGGAGAGGAGCCAGGAGTCGTGTGTGTACGAGGGGGAAAGCGATGACTTTGGCGCGTCCCCGCGTGAGGGCTCCGGGACGTGGCTGTGATTTAGAGCCCAGCCTCTCTCTAATGGAGTTCAATAGAACCGTAACCTTTTGGAGAAATTATTTTTACAAATCTGTTAAACATTTGAAAGACAGCAATTTCCAATAAAAGAATATGAGTCCTTAACATTTATCACCGGGCTACAGATTTTATAACTGTTACTTCATATTGTTCTTGTAAAAAATGTTTCTCCTCCTGAGAGCAGATGAGTCAAAAGACTATTAAGGAAATGCCAGAGGTACAAGGGGGATCTAATGGGTGCCAATAAAATGAAAGCAGAAGCAAACCATTTAAATTAAATTCAAGTGGTGATGAGAATCATCATTTCAGCGACAAACCTGGAAAGCTAAACACCACTCGGGAGCTCTGCAGCCTCTCTGAGCCACAGCAAATGCCCTGCCTGGCGCCAGTAGGGTGCAACCTGTGGGATCAGCAGTAGGGCCAAGCCCGGATCCATCCCAGAGCCAGGCAGGAATGGGCAGTGCTGTTAAGCTTTGCTCCCTCCCGGTGTCAGACAGGGGTTGGCAGTGGGGCGGGGGGTTGCTCTGTCCAGCGTTGGGATGCAGGCAGGGATGGAGCTGGTGGATGCTAAGTATCCCTGGTCAGCAGGCAGGAAAACCCCTCCCAAACTGGAGACTTTGGGGGGGAAGCTGCTGAACTGCAGGAGAGGAGCAGCATGAAGGGTTGAGGCTCTCAGAGATATGTTTGGCAATTCCCTGCTGGGAGGGCTGAGACACCCTCGTGGGAAGAAACCCTTCAGCAGTGGGAAGGACAGTGCCATCTCTCCTGGGGTCTTGGCTTGCTCAGGTTGTGTCTTCCCTCACCCCTGCTCTCGTGGTGCCGTGTTTCATCCTCACACTCCCGTTGCAGGGTCTGTGGGATTTCCTGGGTGCCAGTGGTTGGTGGAGTAAAACATTTTGTGTCCAGCTGCTGACAGCAGGAGGAGAGTGCAGCTGAGCCAGGCCAGTGCAGCCCCCTCCCTCTCTGCATCCCTGCATCCCTGCATCCCTGCATCCCTGCATCCCTACATCCCTACATCCCTACATCCCTACATCCCTACATCCCCCCCTCCATCCCTCCTGCCTCCCTGCCTGGCCAGTGGCCAGCATCCAGCCTGCCCAGGTGTCTTGGCCACCTCCCATCTGCCACCCAGCCCACGCTGGGAATCGCCGCTTGTGTCTTCACCTCAGTCACGGAAAATTGCTTCCAGCCCTGAGTCACCGGTGAGGGCAACTACCCTGCCTCTCCTTCTGGAATTTAGGCCATTTAAGGAAAATCCTGGAAAAATGTCGGGGTTTTTGTCTTTGTTTTCTCTTTCATCCTGGGCTGGGGCTCTGTGGGGGAAGTGCTGCATACCCCAAGGGATGGGGAGGCTCTGCAAGCGCCAGCTGGGAGCACCAGGCTGGATTTTGGGGCTGACCCAGCTGGCCAGATCAAAGCAAGGGACACAGCCAGAACCTCTCAACAGCCTCGGATGAAGTGGAAGGGGAATAGTTCCCTCTCCAAACAAGCAGCAAAAGATATTAACTTGGTGAATTATTTCATCCCAAAGCTAATTGGGAAATATGTTTTTAAAATTTGGGTATTTTATTTTATGGTTCTTAAAAAGATGTTTTGGGTTTTGCGGGGTTTTGAAAATTATTTTTCTTTTAACAGATATTTTCACATATTTTCCTTTTAATGTAGATATATGTGCAAAGAGATAAGCCTGTACACAAAAAGAAGGATTTGGTGGGAATCATGGAATCGTTTAGTTTTGAAAAGACCTCTAAGGTCATGGGGTCCAGGTGTTATTGACAACAGAGTTATTTCTGTATTCTTTTCGAGTTCACATCCCTTTCCCTCTGGGATAGCCAGAGTGGTGACTGGTTTTGCTTTGGCCAGCAGGCTGAGAGCTGATCAATGACCAACCCAGAACCAGCACCTGGCTCTGGGCTCTGCACACAGGATCCGTTCTTTGGGTGCCTTTTGGAGTTCCCTGCGGGATTTGAGGCAGGGAAAAAGACTGGGTGGGAGCCTGGGTGCTCAGGCAGGGCAGTGGCTGAGCCTGGGTGACCCTGTACCGGGCTGCCATCATCCCCTGTGCCCCACCAGGTGCCAGCTGACGCCCAGGCAGGTGACAGGGCGCTGTCCCCCCGTGTCCCTTGTTGTCTGCACTAATGACTCTCAGGAGGGACAAGCCCCTGTCACACCCCGCGCTCCCTCCCCGGCCGTGTTGGCTGCAAATACATTTTTCTGAGGACACACATGAAAGAGATTCTGAATCAACACGAGTACGGCTCTGTTAATGCGGGTTCCCCTGAACCAGGAGGTCACCTCGCGTCGCTGTGCTCACAGGACCACAAACAATGTATTCAGCACCACAAACAATGTATTCAGCACCACAAACAATGTATTCAGCACCACAAAAAAAATGTATTCAGCACCACAAACAAATGTATTCAGCACCAGCCGCGCATCGGCGTCTGCGCGGGCCGGGCCCGCCACGGGCGCCACTCCCGGCCTCCTCTGGAGCAAGCTGGGGGAATTCACAGATTTCTTATTACTCTGAGGGTATTAAGAATAGCTGGGAAGTGCCCAGGATGGAAAGGCTGTGAAAGTCTCCCTCGTGCCCCTGGCAGGAGGCTGCTGATGGCGCAGCAGTTACAGGTCTGTAACGTGCAATTAAGGCTTTCTCAAGGGTTTCTTAAATATTTGTGCGAGCTCAGCCGTTCTCGGGTGGCATCAAGAGCCTCCTGGTGAACCCCATGCTTGGTCTTCCTTGTCTGTGTGTCCCTTGACTGGGGGTTTGTTTCTGTGATGAAGTCTCAGCTGCTGGGGATGCTCCAAATCCCCTCTGAGGCTGCCCAGCCAAGCCAGCAGCCGTGTGCTGTCCCAGCTGGACATCACACGGGACAGAGGGCACCTCCCAGGCAGGATCTGGGCTCTGGGTTGGGAAGAACTGAGGAGCAGCTAGGAGGGACACGCTCCAGGTCGTTGGTGGCACAGGGCACCCCACACTGCCCTGTCCCACACCAGGCAGGTCCCCACACAAGGGGAGAAGTTTTGCAGCACAGTCCCCTCTTCAGGGACACAGGAATCCTTCACACAGGCACAGCCAGCACCGGTGTGTTCGTGTGTGCTGGAATATTTAGGGGGAAGGAGCTGCCAGCCAAGGATATGCCTGAGCTGGAGAGATCGTGTGTCCAGACCGGACCTGATCGGAATTGATGAGCCTCTGAAAGTCTCCTGATGCATTTCCCTGGTTCCTAAATAAGGGAACCTCAGAGCAAAGCACTGCTCCAAGCCATAACTAAGGTTCTCTAGGCATTCTGCTTCCAGCTCTACTGAGCCCTGTCATCAAAAATCATCCTGGGCGCTCCTCCTCCTCCTCCTTCCCCAGCCCTCACCCAGGTTTGGGGAAGCCATGGGAAATGGAATTCAAAACATCCAGGGAAGCATGGTTAGGGTCAGCCCAGGGTGCTCCATCACCCAGCTGTCCTCCACGTGAGCCTCCTCTGCGCCTGACAGCACTGAAAACATTTTTCCCAAAAATTGTCCCCCGCTGCTGCCCTGGGGAGTGTGGCAGTGATCATCACCGGTCTCTCGGTTGTGCTGGGATTAATCCAATGGGAACTCGAGATCCACAGTCACCAAACCCATTTAGCCAGCTGGGAATGACCCTTTTCTCCCATGGCATGAGAATCCCAGGCATTTCTTCTGGGGCCGGGGCTCTTGGCTCTGACTGGCCACAGGAGGCTGCTCTGGAGTAAGAGGGCATTTGTCACTTGGGAAAGGGTTTGTCACTCCCACCTGTGTGTGTGGGGGGCTCCCCCACTGCTCCCAGCTCCCTCCTGGTGTCCCAGCCAGGAATGGCCCATGTCACACCCCTGTGGCCAGCTGAGAGAGGACAGAAGGTCCCTGAGGTTCACTTTGGGGCATTTCAGCCTCGGCAGCAATCCCAGATGTGTACGGGCTCAGCCCCTTCCCCGGGCTTCCCAAATTAACTCCATATGTAACGCCGCTCTGAACGGAACAATAAATTAGGGTTGATTGGGGTTTTTTTTAGGGTTGGGTTTTTTTGGTTTTTTTTTTTTTGGTTGCATATTTTTGCACGTCGCATATTTAATGCCTCTCTGAAAATATAAATAAAACATTCATACCCATTAGAAATCCTTAGAATCTGGGAAGCGCCTAAGAATTTATTTGTTTGCTGGAGGATCATACATATTGTATTAAAACTATATAAAGGGTTTAATAAAATGGCAAAAAATAAAGCAAGAGCGAAGGCTCTCAATCTGCGCTGAGAGGAGGGAAGTGATCTTTCTTTGATGCCTATTAAATGTTCCAGCAGATGAAACCCTATATTCTGCCAGGAAATGAGTTTGCCACGAGCCGATTGGGCGCTGTCGTGTGTGCTCGACTCTACCACTGTCATTCCTCTTCCTCGAGCAGCAATACATTACCCCGCCTCCATTTTTCATTCCTCACTGCCCGAAATGCAAATTTTCCTCTCTGTTGTTTATATTAGGTTTTCAAATATATGGAAATCCAGATATCTGGAGGAAAATGTCAGGGCCAGGAATACTCGTGATCTGTCTTTCCCCCAGCCTGACACTTCCCCTCCATCGCTTCTGTGAGAGCCCATGAGGAGCATTCAGGGGGGATGGCCAGGGGTGCTGAGGGGGTGCAGGGGTTGCTGAGTGCTGGGGGTCACAGTTTGCATGGCTTTGTCACCTCTGTAAAGCTGCACGTGTGGCCTGGGGAGCAAAAGGGACGCGCTGCGTGGGGATGAGCGAAGGGAGCTGGTGGTGGCTGAGCAGGAGCTGGGGAGAGGGGTGGGCTCTGCTTGGGATGTCAGGATGGACATTCAGGCAGTGGTCACTGGAAAGGGCTCCCAAGCACCCTGTCCTCACGTCCTGAGTCTGCTGGGGTTGGGAGAGGGGCTGGGGATCAGCCACGAGCTCCCACATGGCTGCTGCTCCTGCCGCTGCCACTGGAGAAGGGAGGTGTCAGCAGGCAGGAGGTGGGAACAGATCCTGCAGCTTCAGGAGGAGTTTACGGCCAGATCAGGCTGAGCTGCTGCAGTTCTGCTCAGGTTTCTCAAGACAGAGGTGTACAAATAATCTAAATAAGGGCAGACGTGGCCTTGCAGAGCAGAAAGCGCTGGGGCTGTAAGCTCAGGGGTGTTTGTGAACTGCTCATGTCGCCCACACTGACCTACTCTGCCCCTGCTACACCTTTGCCGTGGTGGTCCAGCCCTTAAGGCTTGTGGCTGTGCTGGTTTATGCTGGGCAAACCCAGATCTGCCTTGCCCTCAGCCCGGTTTTGGGCCACAGCCCCTCAAAACCCCCCAAGTCCAATCTCCCAGTGCTCAGCGTGGCTGGTGCCAGTGCTCAGCCCCTGCTGGTGGCACTGCTGTGGCTGGGGGTTAGATGGGATCAATCCCTGTCACCAGGCACCGTGCCATGCTCTGCCAGCCAGGAGGAAGCAGTGGAGGCGTGAGGAGAAGGGACAAACATCCATGTGGGCATGGACTGTGACTGACAGACTGATAACGAATGCGAGTTGCATCCATTGCGCCTCTGTAAGTAAGAGCTATTTTAGGCTCTGGCAGCTTTAGGGGGTGATCTGAAGGCAAAAATCACTGTCTCCCAGTGCTGGAGAGAGCCTGATGTGCCTCATATGGTGTCACCACAATCCTTCCAGCAGCTCCAAGGAGGTTCCACACGCAGGAAACCATCACTCGAGTCAGCATAACATTTGTTCCTGGGTTGTTCCTCCACACAGGGACTTGAGGAGCTGAGGGAGCAAAGTGTAACAGCAAATCCCCTGTTAATAGGGGTTTATCTTCCCATTTCTGAATGAGTGTGTGAGACCTGCCCACACCAAAGGTTCCTGCACGTGGTTGTCATTGCTCCTGGCACGGCGTTCACCTTGCAGCCCCACGCAGCAAAACCAGCCCCAGACAGTCCTGATTTCAGAATTCAGCAGCCAAGAGGAGGCTCTGGGACTCGTTGGACATCTCTGAGCACAGTCTCTGCCTTCCCCACCAGCCGAGCTGCAGCACCCAAACATATTTGCAAAGAGAATCATGAAAGGTTGCAAACACAATCCCACCGGAAGCTGTGCTGGAATAATTGCACACAGACAGAAATCTTTTCATCTGCTCACTCAGCTCCGCACGAGCACTCCTCCAGCTAGGAGCAGCAAAGAGGTCACACAGCCTTAACACACACAAAGGCCACGGTCCTTTTACCTGGATGTTTTAACACCCAGCAGAAAACAATATCTCTGAAATCACTGGAGAAACTCCAGGATTAAGAAAAAAAAAAAAAACAAGCAAGGAAAACCACCCCCCTTTGCTGGGCATGGTTATTCACCCCATCCTAAACACACACAGAGGAGCAGCTACTGCAGATCCTGTACCCAGAGCAGACTGGAGGGATGACCCTGCCCATCCCTGCCTGTCCCTACCACAGGCTGGGGACACTGGGGCTTTGCACAGGGATTTGCATGGGAATTTGCAGAGGGGATTTTGCACAGGAGCTGGCTCTGCTTGGACCCCCTCTGCCACACAGACACGCAGGGAGATGTTCACCTCCCTGTGCACCCCGGGCACAGCCCTTGTGAAAACAGCCTGCACCCCTGTGGTTCTGGGATTCAAGAACCCAAATTGCCACCCCCAGGATTTTCTTCCTCCAGTGTCCATCAGAAAGCACGCCTGGCAAAGGGAGATCAGATCCAAGGGAATTTTTGGGGAACAGGGCTTGCATCCTCCATCACCTCAGCTGGAGATGCTGGCATTTCCCACAGAGCAGAGTTAATATTCTCTGTGCCTGCAGCAGCAGCAGCTCCAGCCCTCTCCTCCTCAGCTCCCCCTCCCCAGGCTGAATGTTTTGGCAGACTTCTTGTTCCAAACCAGTGGACCTTGTAACGCCTCGGAATGCATAATCCAAACCTCCCTGCCTAGGAAAGGCAGGAGTTGGGACAAAGCAGCATGCACCTTCTATCCTTTAGTTACCAGTCCAAGCTGTGTGGAAGGAAAAAGGGGTTTTCTTTCTATTCTCCTCTTCCTCCCACCCTGGCCTGCCCCACTGAGACCCACACAGGCCTTGAGGAGCTCCAGGGCTGCATTCCCTGCTGGGAATGAGCCAGCTCTGCACTCAGGAGCATCAAAGAACATCTTCTCCTGGTGTTCCAAGGCTTGTGATCCCTGCTAAAAGGCAGCTCCAGCTTTTTGAGGACCTCAGAGCTGCTCCAAGTCCACACAAGAGTGATGAAGGAACAACCAGGAGTCTGTGACAGGAGAGCATTTTCACTCTTATCTGCCAGGACAGGTGAGCCCAGGTGAGTGGTTTACCTGTTCTGCTGCCTCTGAGCCTCTCAGAACACAGAAACAGCTACTGCAGGTCCTTCTTTCCTCTGAGCAATAACATGATCACAGATTAAAAATCAAAAATGTTGAGAAAAGGAATCCCTTTGGCCGTGGTGAGATCCTGAGCACAGAGAGCAGATCCCTCACAGCAGAAGCTGTCACACACTCACAGTGAGGGCAGAATGCACTGCCCCCATGCTCGACCCCAGCACAGGGAGTTTTAGGCTGATAGCAATTTGCAATGGGTTTATTTCACCAGAATGAATTAATACAGGAAAATAATTTGCAGATTACAACAATTCCTTCAGCAATGTATGACTCAGAGCCAGGCACACAGCCAGCACTGAGACTCAAATTATTTGCAGCTCCACACTCTGGCAAGATCTGGTTTGAAGCAAACCCTAATGAGATGCACGACTTCATTCTGGACCATGTGGACACAAGAACCTGAACGTCATCCTGATGAACCACTGCCCTTGACAGCCCAAATTTCCCATGCAATTGGGGCTCACTTCCTGCAGGTGAAGTGCCTTGGTCACCAGAGCCTGGGCTGTCTCTGCAGGCGCTGCACAACCCCCAGGATTGTGGGGGGCAAGGACGTCAGGTTTGCCCCTCAGTTCATTGCAGCTGCAGGTGATGCATCAGAGTGAAGGCTCTCCACTGATGATCCGTACAAACAGGCCATCCATCATCACTGAAGGTCAAGTTGCAGATGAATTCCATCATTTTACAATCATCTGCTTCCCCCCTTTGGCCTTGGTTGGGTCCCCAGCAGAAGGTGAAGCTCCCAGGAGGTGTTTCCAGCTGCCTGGAGCTCGGTGCTCTTGCTGGAACAAGTGGTGGTGGAGCACAAGGTGTCACGGGTGGCTCTTCATCCCTTTAGAGGCTGATGAAAATAAATCCCAAAGGAATGTGCCAGCTCTGCAGGTGGAAGCTGAACCCCTTGGTTCTGCAAAGACCCCTTGAAGCAGAGAGCAAGAAAAAACTCTTTTAGTTCACAAGATTCCTGGTCTGCTTGTGAGCTCTCCCACAGCCTGCTCAATGGCTTTGGTGAGCAATCCAATTCCCCAAATTCAGCCTCAGCTTGGAGTACCTGAGGTTCCCTTGCTCCAGGAGTCAGGAGACCGACCTATTTCAAGATCTCTCTAACTCACAGATGTCTCTGAACATGTTGTTTCCTTTTAGCCACCAGCAAGGCCTGAAAATAGGGGCCCAACTGGATCGTGAAGGTGCTAAAGCTGGAAGAGCTGAGCTGTGGTAGGGAGAACCAGGAGAAGTCAGGGAGTGTGTTTAGGTGACTCTTTGTGTTTCACCTACTTCAGCTCTGTTTTACAGGTACAAGTGTTTAGCCAGGCTGGTCTGGAAGCCCAGCTTGAGGAAGGAAAGAGTTGTCCTGGGGCTCTTCATCTCCATGTCCCAGCCTGGAGTCTCAGCACACCTTGGACCTGCGCAGTGTGGGAATAAAACCTCCTCCTCCTCCTCCCCTGTGCACAGGATGGGTTCCTTTTTTCTGTCACAGGACAAACCAGAACAGAGGAGCTCCTGCCTGGCAGAGGCGCCGTGTCTGAGCACGCCGGGGTGATGGGAGGTGTCATGTGTGCATCATTTAAATTAACGTTACTAAAACAACAATGCTACTTTTAATATTTAAAGAGCCCCTTTGAAGAGTAGGAGAATCTGTCACCTTTCCTGGTGGATTTGAATCCTGTGTTCTGAGGGTTTTTCTTCTCTGATTAAAGCAGTTGCCTGCATGAGGAACAGCTACACACGATGTGCTGGGAGGGGGTGTGGGACTGAGGCACGTCCTGGGGAGCAGCTCCTGCTTGTAGGATGGATTTTCTGGGTTTTCTTTGTGGAGCTCCCACCTCGGTGTGCTCCTTTTGCCAGAGGCAGAGGAGCAGCTGGCCAGGCAGTGCTTTCCTGGGTTGCTGTCCCTGACTGTCCCTGCTGGGATGCTGACAGTGAGTTTGGAGCATCCCGGGCCTGTGGCACCACAAGTGTTGTCACTCTTTGGTTTTGGTTTGATGGGGAGAAACTTCCTTCCCCCCTCTGTCCCCAGTCCACTCTCCAGAGTCTCTCTAGGCATTCAAACATGAGGGGACCCGAGTTTAACCCCGACCCAAAACACTCCTTATCCCCTGGAAAGGGATTTCTTTTTGTGCAAAACCCACATGGTTCATCCCAGACAGGTCCGGCTGGTGCCAAGGGTGGGCAAGTCCCTTCACCTGCCCTGCAGGTGTCACCACTTCTGTTGTGAGAGCACAAGGCTTGATCTGCCCACCCTGATGGCTGCTCCTGCTGAGCTGCACCACCTGCAGTTGTTTCTGCTGAGTTTCGCTCTGCGTTCTTTTGGGCCAGGCCTGCAATTTGTCAAGCGGGTTCTGATTTCTGATCTCCTCCCAGCGGTCTTGTGTTTTGGACAGCCATAAATATTCTGCAAATACAGCAGGTTCTCCCTAACCCTGCCTTCCCCTGCACTGCTGACACTGGATCAGAGGAGCTCCTGTGACTGAACTCATGTCCGTGTGTCCAGCTGCTTTTCCCCCTCCCTGGACTCCCAGGACCCTGACGAGCTTTGCAGAGAACCAGGAGTGTCTCAGGATGCCCTGTCTGTTCCCGAGATCAGTTTGTGCCAGAGTTAAAAAGAGTAGAAAGAGACTTCCAACTTCTTGTTCAGGCGTTTATTATTTCTTATCTTTTGTGGCGCGCTCCTCAGTTACAAGATCTTTCCCCTTCAAGAACACGGCTGGAATGGCCCTGAGGGAGTGACCCCCAAGGCCTTATGAAGCCATTTGACCCAATCCAAATCCCAAACGTATGATATTTACAATTCTGTACCAACTGTCCTTATTTACCCCTCTAAATGACACCTCTACCTCAAACCATTCCACCCAATCACCCTGTGCCACCACACAACAGAAGATGGAGTCCATGAAGAAGAAAGAAGAAGCTTAGGTACCACCCAAGATCCTCCACCTTGTCCCTTTTTCAGCCTCCATCTAAAAACCCAAACTACATTTTCACAGCCTGTGATAAACTAAACTACATTCTATCAAACCTACAACTCTTCTCTAAGTGTTAAAAGTCTTTTCCATGGGCAAAGGTGAAAGGCAGTGTTCTCCTGGGGTCCCAGCAAGGGTCCCGAACCCCCCAAGATGTACATGGGGGTGTTCATGGGGGTTTCTGCCGAGTCCTGGGCTCCAACAGGAGTGGGAGCTGCCTCCTGAGCTCCTGTGGTGACCAGGGGCTGGGCTCCAGACTCAGCCTCTAACCTGGGCTCCCAGGGCCCTTCCCCTGCTGGAAATGCATCTTCTCAACTGGAATGCTGGGAAGGGGAGGAGGAGGGCCCACTGTCAGCGTGGCCGGGCCAGGGAGAAGAAAATAATGTTATTGGAGGCAAAAGACTATTAGGATTCTGCAGCTCCACATAAGTCTGAAATAAGACTAATGAGATCTTTGCTGGTGCGGTTGGGTTGCATCAGTGACCCCTCGGAGGATACAATTGCCAAAAGCTTTCACTGTAATTACCACGCTAATGCTCGGCAGTGACATCACTTCAGCCCAAACGCGATGCTTGTTTTGGATGCGTTTCAGGAGCGGGGCTTCTCCGCGGCTGGCGGCTGAGGCCCATCAACCTTATTGCCTGTGCTCTGCTGACCATCCTTCTCAGCTGCCTCCTTGGCTGCTGGCTGCCCTCCAGCCCGGCCCCGGTGTCCAGCATTCCTCTGCTTTTTAAGGTGCTTCTGGGACCGCGAGCTGAGGACGGCAATTTGTCAGCACCGCTGGGCTGGAATCGGTGCAGTGGGAAGCTGGGGGAGAGCCACACATCCCCTTTTATTCCTCAGGCATCCTCAAAAGGCTTTTTCTCAACACTGATTTACTCTCTCCTGGCATGGCCCGGAGCACACCTGCACCTCGTCACCTTTGGGCAATCCCTGCTGCATCTCGCAGCCGGTGGGGACAGGCTGATCCCGATCTTCCCCGGCGCCCCTGGGCTTACAGGAACATTTTAATTAACCTCATTATCCGGGATCATTTCAGCACTCACAGAGTCAGGGTTTTACGGCTCCGAGGAGGGCTCTGGCTCCCAGGGGCAGCTGGAGCCGGAGGGGCCGAATGTTTGCTTCCACAAGGCGCGGGGGTGGGCGATGCTGGGAGGGACTGGGGGTGCCCAGCGGTGGGGGCTCATCCCAGCCCCTCCACTGACCCAGCCACCCCTGGGTGCTCCTGGAGGAGGAATCTGGAGGAGAAGCAGCCACAGGAACCGGTTCCCCCTCGGCGCTGCTCAGCCGGGTGCTTTTCTCCCGGGATGGGGCCGGCGGTGCCTGCGGGGTGTGCCCGGCTCCCTCTGCTCCTCCCGGCACCAGCTGGGGACGGATTGACAGCGGCTTGTTAAACCTGACAGAGCATCACCTCTAAGGAGTGGGAGAAAGCAGGGCTTTTCATTAAAAAAAGAAAATAAAAAAAGGGGGGAAAAAAAATAAAGAAAGGCAAGTTTTGATTTCTGCCTTTCCTCTTCAGCTCCTCTGGAAGCAGCGTTTAAAAACATCAAATTGATAGTCCTGTCAGCTGTGCCCATGGGCTACTGCTCCCTGCCCAGCCCTCCCACCGGGCTCTGCCTTTGAAGGCGAAGGCACCGCTGTGTGACTGTCCTCAGGGACATTCATTTTCTCTCCTACAGTCTCGCTGGTTGTCACCAGCAAATATCCAGCCAGGCTCCCGCCGTCCCAGCAGCATCCCGATCCAGGTAGGAGGTACCGAGGCTGGCTCCCTGCAGCACCGGGAGCACACCTGGCGGTCACGGGCAGAACAGAGCGGAGTGTGCCGGGTGCCAAGGGGGTTTTTCACTCGCTGCCTGTGATTCCCTGACAGGTATGTGGAGTTTCCTCGTTGTGGGGCTCCTTCTGCCCCCAAAGCAGCTGAGTGGGGGTGGGCAGAGCTGTCTCAGGTGAAGGCACCTGCAGCAGCAGCCACAAACCGCCGGTCTCCAGCAGAAAGGAGCTGCGGGAGCAGGAATTGAAAGAGCTGCCTCTTCCCTCCTGTGGAAGCCCGGCTGCCGAGGGCTGCTCTGTGCCCAGTGCATTCTGATCCTGCCTGCTTCCACAGCACCTCCAACACTGCCAGCAGTGGGAGAGCGGGGGGGTCAGCTCTGCACAGGGAGCAGGGGCTGTTCCTGCTGATATTGACTGTGAAAACACGTTTTCACTCTTTTCTCAATTATTCCCAGTTTTGGAACAGGAAAATGTCCACTGTTAGTTGGGGATTTTTCTTAGAAAACACTTTTTAAAAATAAGAAAAAAAAACCAAACAACATAAACTTCCTTTACTGGTTCACAAGGGACACTGCCCCTTGGAAAAGACTCTGAGCATCATCTCTGAGGGTCTCACCAAGGCAGGAACCCGTGGCTGTGCCTCCCTAATCCTCAGCCTGAGTGGAGTTGCACCCACAGAGCCAGAGGCCAGCTCCAGAGCATCACAGCCCTGCTCTCCTTCAGCCTCCTGACCCCTCTGTGCTCTGCCCCTCGCTCTGTCCCTGGTGTCACCAACCTTGTGGCCTCATTTGCAGCCCCCTAACGAGGCTCGGTGGTCCCCAGGCTCTGCTGGAGCAGGGCAGCCTCGGCACCAGCTCAAGGTCTGTTCCTGCTTGAGCGATCAACATCATTTCCATACTATAATTACATTGCCCAATCCTCTCCTGATTTTACTGCTATCTTGTAAGGCGTCCCGGTTGTGAGTAATTTAAAGCTGTATGAGATGTCAGGCTCTGTGAAACAATCACCCCTCAAAGAAATATGGGCTGAGATAATAATTGATAAGTCCCATTAGGCAGCGGGGCCCACGTTCCCCGCTCGGCCTCCTCCGCCGCGGCCTCGCTCCTTCCCTCAGTGCCACCTTTGGGAGCCACCCTGGGAGCTGAGGCGAGACCCACGGGGTGGAGGAGCTGGGGGAGAGGGTGGTTTCTCACCCCTGGGGAGGTTCAGCTGCCTCAGTTCCAGAATTCCAGTATTTCATCCTGATTTACGGGTGTGTTTGCACAGGAAGCACGTCAGGAGTGTTGGTTTACCACCTGCAGTGGCTCTGTGGGTTTGTCTCGGTGGTTTCTGCCCATCCTCATCAGCAGTCAGTGGATTGTTTTATTTCTGCCCCTGGTTTGCGTATTTTAACACCTTTTCTCCAAATTTTAAATGGTTGCACGTTTTACAAACTCCATTTAAACTCCTAAATTTTTAATTAAAGAATAAAACGTAAACTTAACTTTGTGTTGTCTGCAGCCAGGAGAGGTCTTACCCATGAGCGATGAATTATGCAGGTGTAAGGGAAGGGCTGGCTGGTTTTGATGTGCTATTTCATAATTGCATAAACTACTGCACTCCCAAATCAGGCAAACATTATTTTACACACTCAGTAGCCTTTAAAAGAGAGTGACAGCTAATTTATGATGTTCCATAACAAAAACAAAAAACAAAAACAAAAAAACCAATTCCAACAGGACTTTTTGAAAGTTGTCAAAACTCAGGTGTTCTCTTCAGCAAAGGTGAGGAGTTCGAAATGGAAAAATCTTTCTGGGAAAGAGATTTTTTTCCCTTAGCATTTAGGAAGAGATATCACAAATTGAAAGGAGTGGTTATGGAGGGCTTAATTTGGGGATAGGTTTTCCCTTCAGGGCAGGTTTGCCCTCTGTGGTCAAGTGAGACCCTTGGCTGTGAGACCTGAGGCACAAAATGAACATTCAGTACTCTGGGGGTGACTTTTAGGGTGGAACTGGGACCTCTTCATCTTGACTTTGACCTGTTTGGAAAAGAAGGTGCTTTCCCAGGAGGGAGGTCAGTATTGGAAACCTTTTATCTCTCCCCCAGGGAGAGCTCTCAGAGATGGAAGTCTGTATTTCCCAGAAAGGAAATCCTGGAGAAATGTTCCAATTCATAAACACTGGAACAACCTTATTGGAATGGCACGATCTGACAGCTGTTAAAGCATTATAATAAACCAGAGGAAATAAAGAAATATCCTGCGATTCATTAGTACCTTTGAAATGTTTAAGAGAGTGAAGAAAGTCAAAATGGATCCGTTTTGATCTTGGATTATTTCATTGAAAACCTCATCAAGCTGAGGCAGTCCCGTGGGGTGTTTTGATGTGGATGTAAAAGTGCTTTTGCAGGAAACATCTGGCCTTGGAGGGATTCAATGGTTTCTCTCAAGAACCCCCTGAGCTCCTGTTGGCCAACAGGGCCCGGCCATCAGCCCTGGTGCGGATGGAATTACACAGAATTACAGAATATTTGAGGTTGGAAAAGACCTTTAATATCATTAGGTCCAAGTGTAAATCCTGATTTGTTTATCCTAATGGAATTTCAGTTAGAAATTCCCACCAAAGTCCATCAGCTCAGCCCCACTGATGCCAACAAGTTCTCTGGAGATGGCTTGAAATCCTGCATTTATAAATGTGCAATTCCCCCAGCAAAGCCAGCAGGTGCAAACAGGGGCCGTCCCTGTGCTGGTGAAGCTCCACTTGGGAACTGCAGCCGCAAAATAAAAATGCAAATGTTTATCTCGACTTCTCTTTCAGGCTTGAGTGCTGGTGAAAGCAGCTTTACAAATTCCAAATCCATTGCCTCCCTGGAGAAATCCCGGCACTGTTTTGTAAGCAAAAGTAAAAGTCTTTGCCACACAGCTGCTGTGGAAGTTTTGACAAGAAAGCGACTGCTTTTCAAACACCTGGGTGGGAGCATCGATCGGGAATCACTCCCTGTTTGCCGAGGACAGGCTCTGGCAGCATTCCCTGCCGGAATAACAGGAGGCATCTGGCATTAAATTCTCTCCTCTCACCACCAGAACCAGGGCTGCCAAGGCCACTCCCACCAGGTCACTTGTGGGACGGGCTGTGCAGTGGCCATGGAGCAACCAGAGCCAGAGCCCTGGCCAGGGAAAATGCCCATCTCTCTGGGCTGAAAAACAATAATCACAATCATAGATTTATGTTATATCTGTAATATATTATGATATTGTTATGTTAAATAAAATCATTGTAACTTGCTCCTTTGGTTTCTGCCTAAGCCCCCAGCTCCTTGCTCCGGAAGAACTGAAGCTGAAGAGACCAAAAGAGGCCATAATTGGATATTTCAGAAACTGGAATTTGGTCATTTGGCAGCTGTGTGCCCCGAGCTGAGGGATGGAAGGGGGACTGTGGAGCTGAGGCTGAGTCCAGGAATGAGCCCAGCACTCCAGTGCTGAGAGCTTTGCTGGGAGAGTGACTCTTACTTGGCTTTGCCTGTTCCAGGTGTGCTGCCTTCACTTACAAATCATCTCTCCTACCCCCTTCTCCCTCTACCTTGTGTTGTAAGTTTGCCGCTATTAATTAATTTATAATTAAGTTCCGTATAGCAGCCATTCACTCCGAGAGAGACGATTTCAGATAATCTCCATTGGCCAAAATACCTCTGTCTGTGCTCAAAGCCACGAGGAGAACACGAGGAGCTCCAGGGGGTGAGAAGGGGACCAGAGGCAGAGGAGCAGCTCAGCCGAGGAGGGGCAGAGATGGAAAGCAAAGCTCTGGATTTGACAGTGCCCAGCATCCTCCTCCTGCCCTGACTCCAGTGCTCCTGACAGACAGAACACAGGGCTGCCGTGGCCTCCAAAGCCTGGGGTAGATGGAGCTTGAGCACAGCTGAATTAAACACTAGCTAATCCCTGCAGGAAGTGTGGAAAGTCATATTTAATCCGTGCCAGCCCATAACCCGTCTGTGGTCTAATTGCTGCCCACTAAACAAGCAATAGATATCCAATTATGGGAGCGTGTTCCCATTGTCCCATACCCTGCCGTAGCTCAGAGGCTCAGGGAAGCATTTAACTGGTAATAAACAAGGTGCAGGGCTTAATTTGAAAGGTTATTGCAATTTCATATGAGTGAGTGGTGAGGAGCATTCACAGGGGGAGCTGCAGGAGCCCTTTCCATGTGTGTGGTAGCCTGGGGCAGGTGAGGTGGGTCCTGGCTGGGTTGCTGCAATGCCAAACGGAAGGAATATAGGAGCTGAAAAGGAGACCCAGGAAGTCAGGAAAAAAACCTGGATGTTACTGTGGGCAGCTCATGGAAAACTTCTGTGCAACGAGTGAGAACTGAGGAGAAGGCTACTGGTCAGGGTCTGCAGGGAATGCACAAAATAGTGCTGGAAATATCCCAATGCTCTGGAGCTGAGCTTGGCCCAGCACAGTGTCTGCTGTCCTGATCCCCGTGGAGAACAGGCAGAGCAGAACTGCAGGGTTGGGGATGGCCAGGGATGAAGGGCTGGAAGAACTTCTCCTTCAGGAGATCCTGGCTGGGCTGAGGCAGCGCAGGACAGCAGCACTGAGATGGGCGTGTTGAGATGGGGAAGGGCTGCAGAGCCAAAAATGAAAGGGCTGCTCTAGGAGAGGTGGAGAACAAAAAAAGTCTTCCTTCCTTCCTTCCTTCCTTCCTTCCTTCCTTCCTTCCTTCCTTCCTTCCCAGCAGGCACTGTCTCTTCCAGGGAGCAGCAGGAGCAAGGAAAAACAAACAAGCCTAACGAAGTGCTTTGGCAATTATACAGACAAACAAATCACTTTCCCAAATTGCTTCTTTGGGGAATTACAGCTCCTGGAAATGAAACACAAACAGATTATTAAAAAAGAGCTTCCCGTTGGGAGAGAAGCAGTATTTACCAGAGAAGATGTGCCTAGCTGGACCTCTAATTGCTGTTCATTAGCTCATATTGATTTAATTAGTTGCTGCACTCAGGTCTAAATTGCCTGCTGGCCTCAGCAGGGATTTAGGAGCCAGGGCACATCCCTGACCTGCTGGGCAGCAATGAAGTGGGGTCCCCTGTGCCACAGTGGGGACACGGCAGAGGAGTGGGGTCCCCTCTGCTGTGGCAGGGATCCCCTCTGCCACAATGGGGACACAGTGGCAGGGCAGGGGTCCCTTCTGCCATGGCAGGGACACAGCAGGGACATGTCAGAGGACCGGGGTTCCCTCTGCCACGGCAGTGGTCAGCAGGGACAGTGGCACATCCTTGTGGGTTGCTCCTTCCACGGAGCCTGCGGCGTCATCGAAGCGCTAATTAACTGAAGCAATTAGAGAGGGTGTCTTCATAACATAGAACTAAAGTGTCTGAAGGCGTGGTGAGATCCATCACTGGATAGCTGTGGGAGTGGGAGGTGGTGCGAAAGCAGGGGCTCAGTGTGAGGCTGTGGGGTCACGGGTAGTTTTGGGGGCACAGCCCCGTCCTCTGCTCCGGGACACGCTGGGAATGCACAGCCCCGCCCTGGGCTCGCTGCCCCAGACACTTCCCAAACCAGGACCTGAGGACTATTAATTTCCCTGATTAGCAACCTTTGGGGAGTGGCTGTTTGGCAGATCCCTGCTTTCTAATTGCAGGTGATGAATGTGGAGCTGCAGTTCTGCTCAGAAATATCTGTAATTCCCTCTTGAAGGAAATCCTGGCTGGGATTTGCACCCTCAGCCAGCACTGAGCTCAGGACTGGTGCTCCTGCTGCAGAACGCATTCCCTGGATGGAGGTGCAGCAGCAGGCACAAGCTGGAATCCGAGGAATCCCACCATGAGCTCCTTCCCACACACACAGGCAATGCTGCCTTATCCCAGCCATCATTCCTGCATGTTTTATTCCTGCAGAGCCAGGGATGCACAGAACCGTGGGAGCTGGAGGAAGAGGCCCAAGGGCAGAGGGGGAAGATGCACTGTGAGCCATTCTCTTGCCTTGCAGCGGGATTGAAGGGAGAATTGCATCAGAGCACCTGGAGGTGCAGCTGCTGTTAAAAAATGATCCTTTGTGCATCAAATCAGTATTCCAGGGGCTGCTCCAGATTCAATACATCAAAGGTTGAAGGATCATACAACCCTATTAGCTCCAAACTTTAATTTCCCTTCGGGGCTGGTGTGTTACAATGCAACTACAGCAGCAATTACAACTTTTCCTTCACTGACAACTTGTTTAGATCAATAATGTCCTCAGCATCTTGAATCGAGATGGGCTCCATCAGCTGGACAAGGAAAACAGCCAGAGCCCACGGTTCTCCCCCGTGACTCCATGTCCAGGACTGCTCCCCTGTCCAGTCTGGATTTCTGTGCCATGGCAGGCTCAGGGACCCACAGGATTTTGTAAAGTTTTCCCTTCTCCCCCTCTCCTCAGCCATCTGAAGATCCCCAGGCTTTCTGCTTTCTCTCCATGAGCTCCACCCCTTCCAGCTGCCCCTCTGGAGCTGGGGATGAGGATTCCACAGGAGCACCCGTGATGCCATACCAGGGTACGGTGTCTCTCGTGGCACTGACACACCCAGGGCGTTGTCACAGACCTCATGGGGACATGGCTCAGTGCTGGACACACAGAGCCCCTGGCCAGGGCCCTGCCTCCCCGCCACAGCTCTGGGATGAGTTTTGCTTTCACCCCTCTCACACCCAACATTTCCACCCAGAAAAGGGAAGGGGATTTGAAGCCCTCCTCCCTGCACTTTGACATTACCGTGACTTCCCCCGAAGTGGGGGCAAGCAGCAGAGATTTGGTTCTGATCAACACCTGTAACACCAAACCTCCTGACACCCTGATGCCCTCGCTGGGACACGGGGCCCACGTGCCAGCCCAGGATTGCAGTTCCTGGCCCTTGGAATATTGCCTGAGCTGCTGTTCCCCCACGCCGTGGCACGGAGCCAGGGAGCAGGGAGGAGGAGTAATAAATCTCCCCGCTGAACGAGAGCTGACTTGGGAATTGGAAAGGAGAAAATCCCAACAGGAGTGAGTGTGGTCTCGGGCTCTGAGACAGATGGGCTGGCAGAGCCATAAAGAAAGGGGTGTTGAGCTCGTGGGCAGACTGGGAGGCTGTAATTGCAGTCCTGCAGTGAGGGACAGCACAGCTGATCCCTGATCTCACCTCTCTCTGGGCAGGTGAGGATGGTGATTTAACACGGGTGTGTAGGACTTTTTAATGCAGCAGATGAGCTGAAACCATTAGAAATGGCCACGGTTTTTGCTGGCACAAACTGGGGCTTGCATGCCAGCAAGGGCAGGGATTGCTCTGGGCTCTGTGTGGGAGCTGGGAGCCGGCAGGCTGCACACCAAGTTTATAAACCAGCAGAGAATGAACCATTTTGCAGAGCATTAGAGGCCAGGGAGATGGCCTTGAAAGCCCCAGAGCGTGATGGATTGGCTCCGTGTCCCTCGCCCTGGTACAGGATATTCCTCCCAGCAAATGTGCCAGAGTGAAGCTCAGGGATACCTCATCAAAACACAGGCAGAAGTTTAACATCTCACTGGCAAATGTTACAGACCTCCCTTCACTGAAGCCAACAGCCTTGTTTGGGAAAAAATGGGATTTAACCTTAAAACCATTGGCTGCACTGAAAATTGCAGGCTCCTGAGTTTGCAGAGGGGCAGAGGCAGCTGTGCCCGTGGGCAAATACCTGCACACATCTGGACAAGACTAATACATCATCAAATGAGTCACACCACTGGCTTTTTCACAGGGAAAATGATACCTGCAGGTTCAGAGGACAACTTTTAGCAAATTGAAGTTTTCTCTGAGGTGGAGCAGATGAAAGGCTGTGGGAGAGGGTGTTTAGGGGCAGCACTTGGTCTCTTGCAAGCTGCACAGGTGGGGAATTCCAGGTTTGGACTCTCCAAAGGCAGAGGCTCCCACCGGGCTTTGGGAGGCTCCTCCTAGCCCAGGTGACAGTGTGGCTGTGTGAGGAAGAGCCAGGGCCCTGCTCTGAGCAGCAGGGGATGAATCAAGTCATCTTTAATGGCTTGACCAAGGTCAGGGGAGATGTGCACAGGCAGGGGAGCGAGGCTCCCATGACGACACAGCCCTGCCTCTGGCACAAATCCCACATCCCTCACCCTTCCTGCCACCTGTTCCTGCTGCTCCAGTGCCCAGGTCACCACCGTGTGACCCCAGAGTGGGGACAGGCCTGTCCCTGGCAGACCTGGCTCTGCTGACCCTGATCTCTCCAGTGGAAATCACCACCCCAAGGCTCAGCAGCACTCGGTGTCCTCTCAGGAGGTCACGAGGGCTTTGAGAGATGTTAAGTGTTTGTCAGAGAGAGGCTGGTGCTTCCCTAACCACAGGAATGGATTGCCAGCACGTACAGAATCAGAGCAGGAGAAGCCAAGGGGGCATCAGGGTAAGCTGGGGGGAATTTGAACTTTTCCATGGCAGAGCTGCTGCGATTCCCGCCGAGGGATGAATGCACCGAGGTTTGTGTACAGAACACCCAGAGACAGCCAGAGATCACTCCTTGCTTTTGAAACGTCCTTGGGAGGGGACAAACAGTGCTCTGGTCAGTTCAGATCTGCCAAGGACAGGAGGCTCCCTCCAGCCAGGGCGGCACAGGCAGATGGATACGGGATGCTCTGAGTCTTGGAGCCTGAACACACCTGGACCTTGGCCAGGGATCTGCCCGCCATGGAAGTCCAAGGCTGGTGTCCAGCAGCTTTTCCTTTTCCAGACTGCCTGACACGGCCTTGCAGGGTCATTGGCTGATCCTGAGAGCTCCTCAGCCTGACCTGTCAGGGCTGCTCGTGACTGAGATCTTGGGCTGAACCCTGCTCTGCCAATCCTCACCTGACCCCAGCGCAATCCCTGCATCAACTTTTGGATGCTTCAACCCCCCCTCTTCGTGTTTTATCACACCCGCTGCCTGATTACAGGCAGAGATGTGCACGGGTTTGGGAGCTCTAAGAGGATTCTCCTGGTTTTGTGTCACTGCCCCAGAGCAGCGCCTGCACCAGCAGGGAAACACTGGAGTGATCAACTTTTGTCGCTAAAGAGATAAAGTTTTACTACACAGAACGACTCAGTGTTACAGCAAAAGCCTGGGAGGTGTTTGTGAGGGGTCGGCTAATCCTGCTTCCACCTGGACCCATAAATCCAATAAAAGGCTGGTGCTTCCAACTGGGTCACTGTGGCCTCATTACAGAAGTCCTCGGGTGCCAGTTCTCATGAATAAACAATTGTTTTCTGGATAAAACAAATCAACATGTTAAACACCCTTTACAGCTTAAAAAGTTCCAACCGTTATGCAAATGGACCTGTTAAATGAAGAATATTCCTAGGTAAAATAATTATGCAGAGCAGTTTCCCCTCTGCATAAGGTGCCAAAAATTATCTCAGTGATGCCAATTATCTGCTTGTTAGCACTGACATTATCATAGTCATTACACAGAGCCGGTGCAGTTTATGTAAGATCTACACTGTGTTCTATTGTCATTTTTCCCTCTATTTACAACTCTGTATAATAAATGTCATTTTTCAAATGTTAAGGTATTTGGTATTTAGTCTATCATTAAGGCTCTGAATGTGTCTAGCCTCTAATAGGGAGGCTGGTTATAACACCCCGTGGTACTAAAAATAAAAATAAAAGGGGGGGAAAAGGGAAAAGATCTGCTCGGCTTGGGTGGGGAAGATGTGGGAGTGAAGGGGTTTGAAAGAGGGGACTTGAAGCAGGAGGGCCCCCAGGATGGGATCCTCCCCAGCCCATGGTCCACAGCAGGACCACAGAGGAGCTTGGAAACGCTGCCTGTGCCACCAAGGGGTGTCCCCAAGTGTTTTGAGAGAAACAAATTGGCCCATCTCCTTGATTCTAGAAGGGCTTTTGAAATGTGCTAAAACCATCTCTTAATTATTCTGAAATTACTGATAACTGCCTCCGCAACAGGTTATGAACCATCCCCTCATTATATTATAGCCACAGCACTCCTATGAATCATTAATTAATTATCCTCGGCTCTTCAGCATGAAAAATTGATGTCTAGAGAAAACAAACAGGAAAGGAGAAACTGAAGACAGGCACAAACAGGCGAGAAAAAAACAGGTCCAAAGGCTCAGAGAACAGGCAGGGGACTGGGAGGGAAAGGAGGCTGAAGGCAGAGAGAGAGGGCTGGAAGGGCAGGAGCAGGATTCCCCCAGCTCCTCTGGAACCCTGCAGCAATTATAGTACCTGTTACTACAAAAAAAAAAAATTAAAAATAATTTCACTCTAATTACTTTGACACAAGAAATTAGGCAGATTGTTATCGGAGCGAGATAAACAGCAACTTGAAAGCAGTTTTACTCTGGAAGTCATTTACATGCGAGGAGCACACGGAATCCTGCCTGCAGGGGCTCCAGGGTTCGCTCCCGCTTTGCTCCCGCTCCGTGTGGGACCGAGCTGGGCCGGTGTCAGCGTGGTCACAGTGGGAATCGGCTCCTGCTGACCCCTGGGACCTCAGCCTGCTGGTCATCCCTGGCCCAGTTCCCCTCGGGATGTGCCCTGCCAGCTGTGGCTGCTCGCAGGTGCTGCAGATGTGCTGTGGGTCCCTCCAGCTGCCGTGTGGCCGTGGGGACAGCAGGGCACCCGTGAGCAAGGCAGGCTGTCCGGATCTCCTCCTTCACTGACAGGGCTGGCAGGGTGCAGGTCACTCCAAAGATTACAGGCACTTTCTGGTTGGAGGAGAGAGAAGGAATGGTGTTAGTCACACCGCCATGCCCACCTCGGGGCAGCAGGGACACACAGGGTCCTCCCAGGGTGCCCCCGACAGCATTTGGGGGTGGCTTTGCTGTGACACCCCAAAAACAGGCTCCTCAGGGAAGTGACGGAGTCACCATCCCTGGAGATGTTCAAACAACGAGTGAAGTTGGCCCTTCACGATATTGGCATGGGACTGTTGGAGGCCTTTTTAGCCTTAATGGTTCTGTGACTCCATAAAAATGGATCTGTCCCCCGTCAGGCTGGCACAGGACCTGGGCAGGAGCTTTGCCTCAGAGAGAAGCAGCTGCTTTCCCTCTCCAGACACTTGGGAGACGTGAGAGAGATCCTGTCTCTCAATGGCACCCTCGTTCTTCCATCCTGCGGCCACCCATCCTACGGGGTGGGTGCTGCTGCTGCTGCTGCTGGTGATGATGATGATGGTGATGATGATGATGATGGTGATGGTGCCCCGATGCCCCGGAGCTCACTCGCACGCTGCGGGACACCGCGGCTCCTGGGGGGGCGATCAGCTCGTTCGCAGCCGCTTCCCCGGAGCCCTCACAGGACTCTTGTTTTTATTACCTTCCCTTTGGTCTCTGAGAGAGAAATCACACGTCCCTTCAGAAGTGTCCCCTTGTAAAGCAGGGAATGCTCAGAAACGCGCAAACCTCTGAAGTCTAAATGCCTTGAGATTGTTCTGCCATTGCAGCTTTGATACAAAGAAAAGTCTGATGGAAATGTCAAAATATTTGATATTTTACAGCAAAAAGAAAACAGTCCTCCTAATGGAAACTCCGCTTCCTTGTGCCTCGGCGCCACTTGTTTGATCATTGAAGGGCAAGAAAATAAATGTTTCCTTGCAGCTGCGGATTTCAAATTCCAATGTAAAATCCAAGCAAATATAGGCTGACCTGGAGAGCTGCGAGGAGGGAGTTTAACTCTGCGTTGGCTGTGCTCAACCACGGTCCCAGTGCTCCCAACACTGTCTGTGGCACAGCAGCACTGCCAGGGGTGAGTAGCACGGACGGGCACCTCGGTGTGGTGAGCTGGTGGCCCTGGATGGCGACTGTGCCAGAGAACACAGTTTTAAATACCGAATCCAGACTCAAAGGATGCTTTGGATGCAGAGAACGGGGTGCATCCGATGGACAGACAGATATTGAGTCCCTCATGTCCCTGCCAGGCAGGGCTGGGTGGGCGCACGGCCCCGACAGGAACCTGCAGCTCCTCATGGGCCAGGATTTTATTAAACAAACAAACTGGAGCAATTCCTCCAGATTTACGAACACTTCCTCTGCTCTCACTCCTACAGACCTGCTGCAGATTTACAGCTCTGCATTAACCTCGTGAGCACTCGTAAAGCTGGCTGAGATAATGTTGGCCAGGAGGGTTTTATGGGCAAGTCATAATTACAAAATGCAGAAGAACTCCGGGAATCTGTTTATTAGTTCTTAATACTTGGTCAACAGCTGCACTCTGCACCTCATCGCTGCCTTGTGGAGCACCTGCCTGCGCGTCTCCTCCTCAGATCAATTGTTCTCCCAGGTTTCCCCTTTTTTTTCCTTTCCCTCTAAAAGAATTCGGAACCCGTTTCAGCATGATACGGTGTGTTTTAAACAGTTTACAGCGAGGTCAGGTCCTGTGGGTGGGCAGCGCCCGGCAATCACAGGCGGCAGTGCCTGAGGGTGCCGCCAGTGAATCCTTCCCATCCCGGGGCATCCCCGGGGCATTCCCGAGCACATCCCAGGGCAGGGGGCCCTGGCCGGGTGGGAGCCGCGTTTGCAAGGAGTTCTCAGGCAGGGAACAGCACTTTTTCGTGCCCCCTCTCCGTGCAGAGCAGGTCACCGGCACCTCCCAAATCCCCCTTTGCTGCGACTTCCTAGGATTTGAAACTCGAACAAGGCACATGAATAATGTAACGCGCTCCTTCTTCTCTTCTTGCCTTCAAATCCTCAGAGGGTGAGTGAAGCTTCTTGTCTGCCTCATTAGCGGCTGTTGAGCCATTTGATTTCTGTAACAATGAGCGCGCTCGCCAGGATTTTCATCCCCATTTGCGTCACGGAGTCAACACGGAATTTTTCGAATTCACATAAAAAATTAATGGCGTAATCTGCATCCGTCTCTGCGGCAGGGGAGGCTCCTGTCCCCGCTCCTCCCTACAAATGGGTAAGGGCCGGGACAGCGCTGCTGGCCCTGGCCATGCAGAGCCCGGTGAGGGGACAAGGACACGGGGCTGCCACAGGGGAGCAGCACAGTGTGCGGTCCTCCGGGGTCCTGTGGGATGGGATGTGGTTGTGTCCCACCATGGAGCAGGGAAACGGGAGTTTTCAGCCACGCAGGGCACGGGGGGTTGGCCTTGGTTATGGTGTGTTTGGGTGCTGCGAATAAAATAACAGATATAGATAAGAGGATCTGCTTCACTGGGTCCTGCTTTTCCGTGGTTACTCAGGAAGTTTAATTAGAGTTAATTTAGGGTGTGAATTAGCTAAACCTCATTAAACGTCCTCCCGCAGTGAAAATTTTATATAGCATTAAAGGCAGCTAAACCTGAACACCGGGATTTCAATCCTGACTTAATGTCCACTGAGGAGTTTAATGTGGATTAATTAAACCCTGTTTTTCATGGCTGTTTAATTCGGATTCTTGTGTGGGCACCCCTACTTTGGCAGCAGGTGCCAGCCAGGTGTGGCAGGGCAGGTGGTGCCATCAAATATTCTGTGATGGATACACCCACCCCAGAACTCACTGGTCGAGGTACAAATGAGCATTTTCAGGAATACAAAATCTTTTCAGGCCAAACCTTGGCTGTTTTGGGGCTGTCCTCGGTGAGAAGGAACATTCCTGCAGAGCTGCTGTGGTCTGAGAGGGATTTGCTTGAAACACTCTCGGTGGCTCTCAGGGCATCCAGGCTCACTGTGCCAGGGCAGGACAGGGATCAGCACTGCCTGATGTGGGAGCAAAGGGATTATCCGTGGGAGATGGATGGGGAGAGGCTGATAACAAACCTGCAATGCAATCAGTGCCTCTGATGGTATCACAGGTGGAGAGGCAGAGGCCGTGCAGCTGCTGGGATGCTCAGAGCGTGCAGTGGTGCAGCTTCTGCAGTCACTTGTCTTTGTCTGCTTAGGAGTTTTTTATTTTATTTTATTTTA